>JAVLVB010000846.1:1953918-1963918 GCA_032876305.1 Orestias chungarensis | reverse complement strand
GAGCCCTTGTGGTGCAGCCGACGGACAGTGGTCAAGCTCTTACTGCCATCTGCTGGACGTTCCTGGAATTGCCGTTAAACCTTGAGCCCTCGTAGTGCAGCAGACGGACGGTGGTCAAGCTCTTACTGCCATCTGCTCGACGTCCCTGGAATTGCCGTTAAACCTTGAGCCCTCGTAGCGCAGCAGACGGAAGGTGGTCGAGCTCTTACTGTAGCATCCAGTCAAAGTTAGAGAAGGCCAGAACTGATAGTTGAATGTCTATAATCGCCACTTGTTGACATAAACCATGAAATACTCATTCAACCAACGTAAGAGCTAAACAACAAACAGAAATTACCATATTAATATCACAGCATAACCTTATTACAATATCAAATCAAACTTTCATCAATAAAACAAACCTTGTTCCTCTTTCCGACTGAAGCTAAATAATATTATCCCTTTTTCTTTCTGTTTGACCGTATTTTTCTCTTAACATACAAAGCTAGCTGACTTATTTTCGTCTTTTTCTTTATGTTGTCTTTCCGTTGTCATGCTAACCGTTGCTAACCATTGTTCTCTGCTATTTCCGGTCAGGGACAGGAAGTTAACAAAATAAAATCATAAAACCCTATTTACTATAAACGTGTCTAATACACCTTTACAATGATTGACTTTAGTGTTCTATATTTAGTTTAACTTCTTTTAGTGTTGTTCTACTTTTTTATTGTGTTTTGTATAGTTTTTTTGTTAGTTTTTTTACAGTGTAAAGCACTGCAGTCAATGCAAGGTGTGGTTGGAAGGTGTTGTATTGTTTGGTTTGAGTTGAAACCAGCATAATTCTTTAGATTATTATTATTTTGTTGCTTTTGAGAGCAGAAAAACCAGCTAGCTTCTTTCTTACCGGGTTTCCAGGTAAACCAGGTGGACCCTGAAAACACAACACGTACTTTGGTTATCCGAAGCTCAAAGGACAAAGCAAAGCCAAAGAAAACTGTTTAATTGGTAGCAGTTAACCTTTGATAATGATCTTCATTAAATTCAATTAAATGCAGTTTCAGATTCATGTATTTAATCTTGTGTTTAGAATTTAGGAGTTATTAAGTTACCTGTATTCCTTCTGGTCCCCGGATACCAGGAAGTCCATTAGTGAAAATCCCACTGGAGTCCTCCATGTCATCCTGAGAAACAAGAAAATACATCATTGTTGATTTATGACAGCTCCAAACAAACATATAGCTTTTTTCTTCCGTAGGGATTGCTGTTAGTTGACTCAATCAAACCTAAGCTTGTCAGGTATTTTCGATGTTCTAGTGTGAGTTTTAATTGAAGGTATTTGCTTTCTTTCCCTCGTGATTTTCCGACGGCTTCTCTTAAAGCGTTCAAAAGCGAGAACTGTGTATTTTGTTTAAGAGAAGTTTGCTATAATTCAGGTTTTTCCATTGTAAGAGGTTTGTGACGTGAGTAACACAAAAAATACGTCGGTGCAACAAGGAGAAAGCTGAGCCCAACTTCACCATAAAGACAGAACTCAGAGGTTCAAATGGCTAAAAGAAAATTGGACTGGTGGGGAGTCTTTATACGTTTGGTCGAGAGGCAATAATCCGTTCTTGTACCTTACCATTAAGTTTCCCTCCTTTTGTAACAAAAAAGGCATGGATTCTTAAACAGAGCAGGCTTCTCCACCAGCGTCTTCTTTCTCATGCCATCAAAGGTACCCACTAAAGCTCGGCCCCATATTGCTCTTAACGTTTGTTTGTTTGATACATTCATTGGGTTCAGGTCCAGCTTTCTTACATATCTCTAACAATGGGCATGGTTACAGACACCCGAAGGACAAAACTCACAAATCCGGCCCGACGACCTGGTCCTGGAGGCCCAGGAGGTCCGGGAGGACCCAACGGTCCCATGGGCCCTGGCAGACCAGCCAGTCCAGGTTCTCCTGAAGTTCCCGGTAAACCAGCCTCTCCTTGAGCTCCCTGTAGAGCAGAAGCAAAGGTCCTTTAAATTCATTCAACTTTGTGGAAACTTCGTTTTTTTATGTATACAAGGTGGGTAAAAAAATGTAACCAGTGGCACTCGTTCGTGCTCCACTGGTCAAATTTAAAGGGGAACAGTTGGAGGAAGCATAGCCAGAATGATAATTGTAAGTGTGGTCACTCAACCTTTTAAAGCACTTGTATTTCAATCAGCTGGGTGATCCAACAAGTCAGCTTCAGATGCACTGAAACATTTGTCCTGCTCTCCTTTCCTGAGCTGAGTAAACTATTTATTTTTACTTGGAACGGCATTAAATGTCCCGTAGACCAAAAGACCTGCAAGCATGTCTAAAGTTTCCTTTGTCTGTTATGGTCAGCTGTGGTTCAGAGGTCTGGGAGCCTTTCAGCTTTGTGTGTTGCAACTTGCAATAAAAACTATGACAAAGTAACAAAGACTAAATTATCAAAGAGGAAATGAACCAGTGGTTTGACTTGCCGCTGAGGTAAGAAACCACAGGTAAGAAAAACAGTAGATTTTAGTATGTAGGGTGGTGCTAAGATTGTCTACACTCAGCATTTTAGGGCAGTTTATTGGATGTTTAGAAATTATCTCAAGTATTATTTTACTATTTGTTGAAGGTTGTGGCCCCTTATAACTACAAATACTGGGGTTCTCTATATGAACTCACATGGTGGCATCTGAAAACTACCTGTGTATTCTTAATAATAACAATGTCATGTTTACTGGATATGTAAAATAATTCTGCAAGTGATTTAGATTAATTTTGCAGTAAAATTTAAAGGCAACTCTAAGTTAACGTGAATATAAATAATTATTCAGACCTTTTGTCCTATTGCTCCTGGGAGTCCCAGATCGCCCGAATCCCCCTTAAGTCATTAAAAGTACAAAAAGAGAAACTTTATTAATCACAATCATCCATCAATCCATTGTTTTCCTCCTAGGCACAGCTCCCAGAGTTCCCAGACTTAGTCCCTCCAGCATGTTCCGACCCGTCCTCTGGCTTTTCTCCTAGTGGGGCGTTTTCTGTGGAAATACCTCAATATGCTACTGCTATAACTAATGTGTATAAACAAATGTTTTCTAGTCTAAACAGAACTTCAGAGATAGTTCAGTTTTCTAAAGTAAAGTACACAAGTATTTTTTTTCCCCAGTAACGTTTCCTGGATGTCCGCATTAGGCAAGAACTGCTAATCCACATCGTCTGCTTTTGCTACTCCTCGTCTGTCTAGCTGTATTGTTAGAAAGCTGGGCAAAGAGACATTGGAGTACAGGATAGATCAGTCCCTCCAGAAAAACTCAAATCTTTGATTGAACAAAATCCAGCAAAATCAAGGAAAGGGCGCACAACATGCGGGGGTGCGCATAATTCTTAAAAAGTCTCATATTCACCTCATAGATAGCATCTAGGCGCAGAAATTACACAATTCTGTAAATTCCCCTGATTTTGTTGAACCCCCATTTGAAATTATTGATTATTTTCTTCCTTTTGACTGACACTAACCCCCCCCAGCCAAAAGTGAATGGTCCGGCGCATCGCTTAGTGACGTCAGCACCTCCGTGCGCCACCATAACAAACACGTTTTTGTCCCAGCAGCTGCGGCATGTCAGCGTGTCGGCCATATCGATTGTGTCAGATCTGCCCCATAAACTAATATAAGCAAATGGACTGAAGTTGATCCAGCGTCTTACTACAGGAGCTTTAAGTTAGTTACAACTGGCTTTGTTCTTAGACATATTCTGGATTTCAGAACTAAGCAATGTTCATATTTAGCTCATACTACGTTATAGATGACCTTAAATGGTCCAAGACTCTAAGTTAGCATAACGGGACTAAATAACTGGCTCAGCTATGCTGCTATGTTAGGTCATGTTTGCTGTTTACTAGATGTGGGAAAAGCAGGTTTATTCTCATACATTTGGAAACAAAAATTCACATGTTTTTCCACACTTTTCAGCATATCAACGCAGAAAACAGGACAACGTTTTTTGCCTGTGTTTATCTGGGGGGACTGATAGATCCTTTATTATTCTGATGAAAGGTAAAGATGTTTTTTTTATATGCAAACAGGAATCTAATGCAGACATTTACCAAAAAATGAGGTTTCGACAGTTACGTGCCTTAAAGGTTTAGAATCTCAGAGAATCTCCTGGGATGATTGGTGTTTTCTAGATGTTAGAAAGTATTTATATAAGAAATCACAAGTTCCAGTAGATCAGTACCTTCTCTCCCCTAGGACCAGGAGCTCCTGGGAGACCATCAGCACCAGGCAAACCAGGCGAACCCTGAAGTCCAAAAGATTTGGTTGTTGAAACTTGTTTTGGGTTAGAGCGTTCAATCATCTGCGTAACTTGTCAGTTAGAGAGACGTTCTGCTATCAGGAAACTTCCCTTCACTGGTCTAAGAAAGCTTTCATTGGTTTCCGATTGACGCAGACTATTCAACTTACAGGTTGCCCAGGTGCGCCGTCCTTTCCTGGGGGTCCAAAAGCACCTGAGCTCACGGCGGTGCCTCCGGAGGAGAGACCAGGAAGACCTGGGGGACCGGGGGCACCTGGTGGACCTGGAAGACCCTGCAGACACAATAACAAAAACAAAAAAAAGTTATTTTCACCTCCAAGTGGAGACCTTTAGGGTTGAAGAGGACCAAAGGAAGTGGACTCTATTTCTCCCTCACCCGAATGGATTCCAGGTCAGCGAATCCTGAAGCCTCCATGTCCTCGAATGTCTGAAAGATTTTAGGTACAATCAGCTGCAGGAAAGAGAGGAAGTTCTTTTTGACCTTCAACCTGGTATGTGGTAGAGATTTACTCACATATTTGAATCCTGTACCCGGTGGCCCTGGAGGCCCCCGGGGGCCAGGCTGGCCCTCACCACGGTCCCCCTGTATGGCGCGGTCTCGTTAGAAGAAGTAACGTCTATAGAAATTAAACTCAAAAACCCTCACAGTAGCTTTATCCAACCTTCTCTCCTTTCAGTCCTTGGTCGCCTTGGGTCCCTGGAAATCCTGGGGGTCCGCGTGGCCCCTATAAAAAAAACATGAATGATATTTGGACGTTTGAAAGCTGTCATACTTTCACGACCAGGAACAAACGAATAACATTTAAAGGGTTGTTTTGCAGGCGTTAGAGAGGAAAAAAGCAGGAAGTGCTCACAGTTTTCCCGTCTTCGCCCGGATCTCCCTGCAGGGACAAAACCAAGACGCCTCAAAAACAAGTAGTATTTTTTTTTTCCTTTTTAGATTTAAGACTTTTTTGAGGAAACCATCCTTAAAAGGAAAAGTGTCACTCACTGGCTCCCCGTCCTCTCCTGGGAGTCCCTGAGAACCTGGAGGTCCAGGGGGGCCGCGGGGTCCCGGGACTTTTGAAACAACCGAACCGTCACTTGCAACTGAAAACTCAGTAGTGGGCCCCGGGGGGCCAGGCAGCCCCGGTGGTCCTGGGGGGCCCTGATCCCCCTTTGTACCAGGATATGCAAAACCTGCGCTACCCTGTGAAAAAAAGGAAGGATTAAAGAACAGAATTACTTTCAAAGCTTGGGTACAAAACATGGAGATAATAAGACTAGCTGGACTTATGTTTGTATAAATGTTAGTAGTATCTGCAGTCAAATGAAAAACAAATACCATGACTTACCCCCTATATCAAAGACGTTAAGGTCTTATTTAAAGAACTTCACACCAAATTAGTGCAAAAACATCAAATCAATCAATCAATCAAAAATACTTTATTCATCCCAAAGGGAAATGAAATGTTGTTGGAGTATCTCATTTAACTGAGGAGTTGTTGTAGATGGCGATGGCTGTGGGCATTGAAGATTTTCTGTAGCGTTCTGTTTTGCAACTAAGCTGTAGAAGCTTCTGACTGAAGAGACGACGACGCTCTCTTGTTTTTTTTTATTAAATAAAGCCCAGCCGCAATGTACAAATAGACCAGTGAAGAGACAGGAAGTCTGACCGGGGAAGACAGAAAGTGGGGACGCTTGATGCGCCTCAAGCTCGTTTGAAGGATCGGACTCTAAAAAGTGCACAAAATGTACAACTTGAACACAGCATTTTAGTTTTCAGTCAAGTCAGGAGATGATAACAAGTGTTTACAAAAGCTAGGAGTCAGATAACGGTGTGCTTTTGGCCAGAGATATAGCAGCTGGATAGCTTTCGCACTGGGGGCGCCTTGGTTCAAATCCAGGCCTGGGCAAGGATATTCACAGAGAGCATCAAGTGTGGGTTCTTAGGCAAAACCCTTAGAGCATCTACCTACCATACTTAGTAAGTTGCTTTGGATACAAAGTGTCTGCTAAAAACCTAAACACGAAATATTAGTGATTTGTGGTTTAGACTCACCAATTCCTATAGTTCCTGGCAAACAATGCACTGCTTTAAAATGTTGAAGCGATGTTTTTTTTATTACCATACTTTTAATTAGATATAAAATGTATCTTTAAGGCTCTAGAAAAAGGTTGTTTAAGTTCATCCTACACTTGTGTCATTTCACAAGATGAGGTTTCAGTCGTTGTTGAAGGAATTATCGTTTTCTTTCATATTCTGCCAGAGCACAGAAGGGCACAAAATTATTTTGACTCTGTTGTTCTCTCCAGAAAAGGCTGGTTTTGAGTTGTGTTTTACCTTTTTCTAAGTAGGAATGTGAAAATCACAGAGAGGTGCTCCAGGCCTTGCTCTCATTCAGGGAGTAAGACGGTTTCTGATTAAACCTACAAAGTCACCGCTCAAAATTGTTTTATTCAGGTGTTTCAGCTACTTCCTATCAGCAGAGGAGTATAAAGGCCATCCAACAACCTGCTTCCACAAATGCTCTCAAGAGATCTCAGGAACATTTTAGAAAGAGACATGAAAAGAGCTCCCAGAGTCTAATAGTCATGACAATTCTTTGAGAAAGCCTTCCTGTAGTTGGGAGCTGTTCCATCAAGCTTTCTAAAGGCTAAAGTCTTGAATCCAATGAGGGCTGTTAATGGTGGCCGTAGGAACTTAATGAACAGAGGGGCGATGGGTTCTCTTTTAGGTTAATTAAAGACCAGATGCGCCTCATGTTCTGGACAATTTTCTAGAGGTTTCACAGCATATGACTTGAGACCAGTTAGATGGGGGCAGCAGTAGGCGAAGGGAGATGCCTGTAGACCGGGAGCTGGATGGCATGTTTGGAAGGACCTGGCATGGCAGGTCCTACGATTGATTAACTGAGCCAACATGATCTTTTAAGGTCAGACGGGCATTAATTGTGACACCTAGGCTTCTAGATGTCTTTGATGGATGCAGATGTTGTAATTTATGGTTGGTCTGGTTGTATGGACAAGCAATTCAGCAGTGGAGGAGTTCAGTTGGAGATGACGAGTTTCATCAATGTGTGAAAGAGTTTGATGGAGCTGGATATCAGCTTAGCATTGGTATGATGAGCTTTGAGTGGACGATGTTGTCCAGTAAGGTAGAAGAAGTTTATATCCCAAAGAGAGCAGATGTCCTTTCTTATATGAATACAGTGTAAAAATAGTCTCTCTGTTAAACACCCATGATAACTTAGAAGACACATTAACACCTGTCTAAATATTCATACAGGATAAAATGAGCAAAAATACAAAACATTTAATTTCGTTTTTTAAGAAATATATAAAACTAAGCAAATATTCAAACGCAGCTATGTCTGTCATATTCAGCACCATGTCAGTGGAATGAGACTCAGCAAATAAAAATGTTATAAAGACCTAATTTATAGAGGCAAACTTGTTCTTTCTCAAGCAACCAGGATATTACATAAATGATTGATTTGTGAATAATTACTAATAAAGAAGGTTATCACAAAAATAAAGGATATATGATATAAAAACAAACCAATTTGTGGCTATATAAAGAATCATATCCCTCGATTTAGCTTTTTAAAGCGCAGGTCTGTATGATATTTTGATGTAGTTGTGCTGTTACATTCTTTTAAAAAGCCGTTTTGAAAAATTCAGACTCATGAGAAATGTTTGTCTCAATCCAAATTAGCTAGAAACAGAAAAGTTCCTCTATAAAGAAGCAAAAACTTAAAATGGACCTTAAAGAAAGACATTTTATTCAATATTTCACTCAAAGAAGAGTGAAATATTGAACTACAACACAATTGACAAACTAATTTGTAACCTGAAGGTGAGATGCAGCTGCTACATACCTTTGCTCCTTTGTCACCGGGTTCTCCCTGAAAATAAGAATAATAATAATAAAAAAGGGTTTTAATCCATTTCACAGTACAGTAGCAATCACTTCATCACATTTTGTTCCGTTTCCTGAACTTTAGGCTTTAATTTGGATTTCAGTTTTGGATTTTTTTTCCGGTTTTAATGAAAGCAAATCCCTCGGAATACCTTTCATATTTTTCTATTCTAACAAATCTTTTTTTATTTTTTTTTATGTAATTAATGAAGTGTTGTGCTTGTTTGTCTCCAGGGCATCTAGCTCCCTCTAGTGTTGGCATAGTAGCAGTTTTTTTTGCTGCATCAGCTCATTTTATAACTGGTTGGGTTCCGACTGACCTTTACTCCACGGAATCCTCCTTGTGAGCTGGAGGCCGCTTCTCCTTTTGGCCCCATCAGGCCCCTGTCTCCTTGCTCTCCTCTGTCCCCTTTGGTGCCCTTTTCTCCTTTAGCAGCAACTGCACCTGCAAAGCATCACCAAGGGACCCGTTTATTAATATCCTGATGATTTATGAGTGTATTCCTATGAAAACAAAGAAACAGAAAGCAGAAAAATTCCTGATATGAGAAAAAAGGAAGAAGGAAATAAGTTCCAGCGCGAGGAGGCAGGAATCCTGCTGAGCTTGGCTGTAGTTCTATAATTTAGAGGTCAGCTGAAGATTGGACGGTGGAGGCAGATCTCACACCTGCATGCTAGGCTCTCCTGATTTGACCCACTTGTCCCCGACATACTTCATATCACTCTCTGTCAGCTCGGTATAAAACGCCGCCTGCTGCGGCAGGGAATGAATTCTGGAAACCTGAGTGAAGCTAAACGTCATGTTATCAGTTAGAGACGTCACATGAACGTCCACCCAGCAGCGCTACTGACCTACTTGACAACATCAGTTTATCTAAAAGGGTTTCCGGAATCTTCCGACTCCAGATCTCCAGATTTTAAAAGTTATGTTTAATGAGTATCTATTTACAATTTTATAGGGATGCTTTGAAAATTATATTTCTCTATATTATATTGTGTATATTTCATTATCGCACCATTATGCTTTAGTTTAACATCCCACAATCCTGGCATCTATTGCATAACTATCACTATTTTTGACCCAAAACCAAACAAACAAACAAACAAACAAACAAACAAACAAGTGGCTTCCTGCCCTCCTGGAATAAAACAGAAAAGGTTTTGGTATGGTATTTTACACTAGTTAATGTTTAACATTAGTTTTATGTTTCTGTTTGACTGTTTAATATTATTATTATTATTATTATTATTATTATTAGAGCCTAACTTTATTAGGGACAAATATTTGTCCACATTTCCAAAGTTGCTTTACCTCCTTCAGGTTTAAGAATCAAGAATCATTTATTTATGTAGCGCCAATTTACAACAGATGTTGTCTCGAGGCACATTACGAGAAAATCAATTCAAATCGTAGATACATCATAAACAATTCAGTTTAAAAAAAATAAAGTTTCCAATCTATGGAAAATCAGCAGATTGCATAAAACCGTTGACTTTCAGCATCCAGTCCTTCTGGGTCAGCTGAGACGGCTCACACAGACTGCAAACCTCTCTGATAGTTCCTTACAGCGTTTCTATCAAGTTAAGGTCTGGACTTTGACTAGGCCATTGCAACATAATTGTTCTGTTGTCGGCCCATTTTAGGCCAGGTTCAGCTAGCGTGTAAATCGCACCTCCTTCATTTAGCTCATGGCTGGAACTTTGTTCATGTTTATTACCACAATATGTGTGAGCAGCTCTCCTCGGTGACAAAACTAGACAAACATGAAGCCCAAAAAAACATGCCAGGCATCCAGACTTAATAAAACGACATCAGACCAA
>JAVLVB010000846.1:1901055-1953818 GCA_032876305.1 Orestias chungarensis | reverse complement strand
TATATATATATATATATATATATATATATATATATATATATATATATATATATATATATATATATATATATATATATATATTTTTTTTTTTAGAGCAAAATCTTTTGCGATATTTTAGTAAGTCTATTCTTAGTTTTATTTTTTATTATTTTTTATATAATATGACATAAGAATAAAGACATTTGAATGTTTTTTATTTGAATATTTACTTTTTTTCTTAACTTCTGTAGTTTAGGTTGGATACATTTTTTATGGAGAGCATAATATTATAAGTTATTTTAGGTTTAAATTGATTTATTCCAGATTAAAAGTCCTGCCTGTTTTTATTCATATTAACGTTTAAAAAATATTAATAAATAAAATCATGGAGTGACATAATTATAGATTAATATTTTTGAAGGTTATATAATTTAATGTTACTTATTTCATGGTTTATTTATTACATTTAGTCTGACCCTCCATACACCTCAGGAGTCCCATCACTATGATTTCATGTGTCTTGTCTCCTGACCCCAACTTTGAGACCCACTGGTGTGGAGCAAAGCAGAGTATGGAACAGAAGTTAAGCAGCGTGTGCAAGCAGGCGGAAGTGGCTGAAGAAAGGTGGCTCTATTTCCTATGTATGTCCTTTCTATTTGCTGCATTACTCAAACATCCCACCAGAGGGAGACATTTATCAGATAACGCACTTATCCAGGCCTGTTCTCAGCACCCACAAAACACTTCACACCTAGCAAGAGGCTAATTTTACAAAAATAAGGACTCTCTGTATGAGAGAATCCTGAAATTCTTGAACAGCCTCTTCAGGGATGAATTTGATCGATGTGAAATGAAAAATGAACTCCAAGACATGAAACATTACCTGATTCTCTGAAGGTTCCGCTCTGCTCTGTGCCGACCAGCGGCGGTTCTGGGATGGGTGGAAGAGACTCTACAGCTGTCTGCAGAAAAACACAAGATCCACATTAGAAAGCAGTGGATGCAGAGCTTCTGCTGTGTTTTCTGCAGCTCCATCTCTACCTCCCACTGAGAAAAGCCTCTGTAAACAACACCCATTCATGGGAGCATGTTTTTCTCTGTAAACATTCATCAGAAACCCAAGTGAGTCATGTTTCGCAAACTGCTTCAATGTTTGGAGGACTGGGAAAGAGTCGTGCTTTTTCACAAACTATCCCAAATAATGTCCCCTGACAGAGGCTCTTTGCAACAAAACCACTTGAACATGGCATGCTCAAGCGGAGCAGATAACTACGGCAGTTTTTGTTTGCTGGTAATTAACTCTGTGTGCCGAATAGGTTTATCAAGCTGAGGCTGTGAACGAACACAAAAAATGAGATATGAAGGATCAGAAACGTTTACTGGAGATTAACCTTAACGATTCAACTGACGCAAAAATATTCCATTGAAGAAAAAAGGATGCAGTGTGTTGCAGCCTTAATTTTCATTTGCAGAAAAATAAAAACACCCAGCATCATGGTACTTCCACCTCCGTGTCTCAGTTCTACGTATAAGCCTCTCAGCAGCCTCTACACTTGGTTTTGATTCTAAATCAGCTTTTTTAAGAAAGCATCATCCCTACTATTTAAATGATTCGTGTCCGTCTTTACAGTGCCATTGTTACCCTTCACCCAACCGATACCTTTGCAGAATGTTTTGCTTTGGTTCTTATGTATTTCTCCATGAATTCAAATGTTTTGCAGCAGAATCAGGTTTAGTAAAAATGATCTCAGGCTAAAATACAAAATCCCCTCCTGAAATATTGAAAAAGATATAAAGGTTTGTGTAGAGTTACGCAGCCTAACCTTCTATCTTCAAATATATCATGGTAAGATTGGTAAGGATCAAAACGTATGAAATTTAGCATCTTCTTACATAATCCAAGCTTGCATCTTAAAAGGATATGGTTTCTTCAATATGTAGTAAAGGCTGGTAAACAAGCCGGCCGACATGATTCATTTTTCACCTTTGACCTTAGAACTCACGTGCTCTACTTAAAAGAAATGATAATAAAACAACCTAAACTGCATCATAAACTCATATAGTTCTGTGACTGATGAGTCTTTACAGACTTGGTTGCCAAAAACGTTCTGTCACATGTGAAATGAAGCGATTCTGGAACATAAAACACACAACAGGTGGAGTTAAAACGCCACTTTAGAGAAGGTGTAATGCTGGAAACTGTTTCTGTGTGTAATCTGTTTTCCTCTCCTGTGGCTTCGCTTCAAATCTGTTCACACTGCAGAGGCTATCGGGTCCAATGACGGAGATTGTTTAGGTCGTCACGCTTCTGTTTGCTCCGAAATCACGATGTGGTTTCTTTTAGTCTCCACTTAGCCAGTCTAGGAATTCATCAGGCCTGCTTTGTTCCTAAAACCTCAAATTACTCCCTCTGGGATAAAGCTGTTCAGCGAGGAGGAGGAGGAGGAGAAGAGGACCACCAGAGGGTTTAATGTGATGCCAACGTTGATAATTAACCATCATTTCTCAGCAGGTAAACATCCTCTGGTCCGCATTGCACCACACTGACGGAACTAAGAATGTTAACAAGACATTTGCTACAATCTTCATTTGATTTATGACTAATTATGATAAAGAACAGCCCTGCTCACTTACACCATCAGTCATGGCTGCTAATGAGAGGTGGCGTCAGATCTGAGGGTACAGTAGCGTTGGAAAAGGATATTAGTTTGATGATTCCTCGCTAGAGAAGCACAAGAACACTGAAATAAATATTGGTGTGAGTTTAAAGGTCCAGACGCTTAGAAAATGTGGCACCACAGTGGCGCTTTGCTTTGGTGTGAGAACTCTCTACTTGCAAAACTCAACCAGTTAAACTCCAGCCAGAGACATCCTCATTTTCCAAGGTTGGGAAGCATCTTTGACCACAGCATCGTGTCAGCGCTGCACCTCTGATCCAGCAGGCACCGGTTAAAGACTCGTGCAGCAAACCATCACCATGAATGCCAGCAAGACAAAATGGAAAGTATCACCTGTGCTCTCCATCTCTGACTGCTCGCCTGGACCTGCTTTAATTGCAGGGGTTGGATGACTGAGGACGTGTAAACGGATCCTCGTCAGATGGAAAAACATTGACAGGTGGACATTAAACGCCAGCTGTTTCCCCAAGCATAAGATTTCCTACAACATGCTGGTAATAAACGTGTTCAGGAGTGACAAAAGAATAAATCCCCGTAAAAAATAAAAACCAGCCTCCCAAATGAACTACCTGACCCTCAAACCCTCCTCTGTTGCTGTATTTCCCTCCCTGTTGTTTCCTGAAGGCATGTTGATGAGGAAACCAGTGGAAACAACGAACTCTGGAGGTGGTGGGAGCCTCAAACGTGGGATCGGATTGGATCCCAGTTGAAATCTGGTTTTCCAGATCCTCTATAATTGTAAATACATTGTGTCTACTTGCTGAGCTGAAGGCTGCGAGCTGTGGTGGTGGTGGGGGTGGGGGGTAAGTGGGTGACCCTGTGGCGTGAAGGTGCAGAGGACAGAAAGCAGAGGAAGATAAAAAGAGACAGCGTGACCGATAGACTCTTTAAAAGTCAAGTGAGTTTCAGGAAAGCTTAAAGAGCTGCTCCTAAAAACAGACGGTAAACTCCCTGCGCTGCACATCACTGCAGTCAGTGGTGAACTAACACAGCCGTCCTGGGGAAGGATGACCGCACGATCAGTATGGCTGCGTCCACCAGTAGGCAGAGGAAGGGTCTGAGACGAGTGGAGCGCGGGTGTGAGTCCTTATCTCCAGAGCAGCTACCGCCCCAAAAGTGAAGGATTGGGAGAATGAAGCGGCAAACGGGACACAAATCTGATTTCTTTTTGCCCATATATGATCCCTATATAATATATATTCACAGGCATTGTTAAGCACAACTGTGACCTTTTCACCCCCTCAAACAATCAAAGGCTCTCAAAGTCTCTGTATGTCGCATTTGATCCGACTTTTACATCATTGTAAAAGGAGGCTTGCTAAGTTTGGTCGTAAACAATGACGGAAGTAAGCAAGTGTTGAGGTTTGCTTTGTTCTTACTTATCTTTCCATTGCTCAGCAACTTTAAAGCTGATTCAAAAGAGGGAGGCGTCCATCGTTACTTGTGTGAGGTACGCGCTGCTGGGTGACGTCTATGCACGTCGCTTTGGGGTTCGTAAGCGTTCACACAGAAGTCTGATGCTGCTAAGAAATAATTAGAAGGACGAACGACCAGGCAAGAAAAATAAAAGTTGGACGTCAGAAAAAGGTTCGGAACTGAGCTTAAAGACGTTTGAAGGTAGTCTGAGGCAACGGTAGGAGAGACAAATGTTTTCCAAAAGTTCCTGACTGTGGAGGACAGACAGAGGCGGCTCGATTTCCAGGAATCAGCAGCTTGTATTCTTCCTTCAGGGATGAGTGTTTATTCTCTTAAACTGTAACCCAAAGCTTTACTGGTAGCCATATATAACGCAGCACATTCAGCTTCTACACATGTGATGTGTTAGAGACACAAGCATGGCCTGGTGCTTTCTCATGTCATCCCGCTTTGACCTCTGATGAGCAATTCATGAAAACGAGTGTTTCAGGATAAAAACTCTGACGTCTTTAAACGAAAAAGCTAAAAAAAAAACGATTTAAAAAGAACATATTTTCATACCATGTGTTGCCGTTTCTCACTGTCAGGTTTCGGGCGTCTTGTTTCCTCGTAAGCACTTCCTTCTCCTGAAGCCTGAGGAGAGCAATCGCATCTTTAAATTATGATTTGCAGAGGCAGAACCATGCAGGGAAATAATGAAGTTATCATGTGGTAATCTAATGAAATAAAGAAGGTAACTTATGATTTACCGAGTGGGGAATAATTATCACACATAAACCGAGGCTGGAAAGCTTTTTTCTTTTGTTCACTACAATATTCATAAATAACATAAATAACATTTTACATATACATTTAAAAAAGAAGAAATAAATGAAAGCATTGTCAGCACCCAACAGATCAAAAACGACGCAGGCAGGCAGTAAATGAGGAGCGTGCTGCGTTTTATTGTAGCATAATAAAGGGCATCTGAGGACCTGTTATACAGAACAACGTTTTCATTTAGGAGTGAAATCTGTTCGCTTCCAGGTTCAGTTTGTGGAGGTTCAGCTGCAGCAGATGGACGGTTTAACTCTATTACAGAGTCAGAACCACGTCTTTTAATTGAAAAATAGCTTCCTTAACCTTGTGAAGTGAAACTATGCAGAGGAACACCAGAAAATGAAGAGCACACCGTCGGTTATCTGGAAAAACGCGATTAGATGCAGCTCACCATATCTGAGTCGTCATCGTCATCACAGGCCCGGGCGGCAGCGCTGGGGTCTCCCACCACCCTTAGCTCGCTGATGGCTCCCTGAAACATAACACGCCTCGGCTGTTTGATGCCCGACTACACGTACAAACGTTCACACACGCAGCACCACGTTACTCCAGACGTGTTAACTTGTTGCCGTGGGTTTCCTGATAATTCCCGGGGAATTCCCCGTAAATCAGTGTCTTCATTGAAGTCTTTGAGCCCGTTTCTGTGTAAAATGCTGCTACTGTACCGGCACTTCAAACATGGCCATAACTACTCTACTATCAATGAGCCACTGGCAGCGTCTGTTCAGCTCTCTGGGCTGCTCTGTTTGAAGTTGATATTTATGGATATATAAAAGGAAAATAGAAGAGCTATGAGGAAAACTGCTTCCTCTTCTGTCCGAGGCTCAGATGACCAGGCTTCTGTCATCAGATCGTCAACAGAAATCTTAAGATTTACCGAGTGTAAACTTCTCTTAATATAAACCATGTTTATTACTTATTGTAGGCCAAATATAAGTCATTTGGAAAACATTTACAGTTCAGACAGTTTTGGAAACCTCTAGAATCAACAGATAAAGTTGAATTCTTTGGGGTTAATTAAAGGAATTCAGTATTTTTTTATTTTAAAATTCCAGCCTTTTCCAGACCAACCATTTTTATATAGTTTATTCATATTTCAGCCCATCTATGACCTGCAGGTAGTAACCCACAATATCCTTTTGTGGGATTCATTTTAGCTACAAATGCAACAAAGAAATGAAAGATCATAAACTAAATCATGTAGAACCAAAGCTGACGATGATAAATATAAACTGGTAATGGATGGTTTAGGGTGAACCTGGGTAGAACGAAAGAAAATCTCATGGAAAATCATAGAAAAGATCCAATGAACAAATGTTTTTTTGTGCTTCTTATCTCATATTACTTCAAAAATAAAAACAGCTAATTGTTTACATAGTTTTCATTACAGTTTGTTCTTACAGGTATTCTAATATGTCAGATAAAAAATGTGTAGGTAGTGTATGAATATACTAGTACCTACTATCTTGCCAAATGTGAGGTTAACTTAGCAGCTGTATAACAATATTTAGATTTTGCCAACATGGTATTAAGACCATGAATGGATTTTTTTTTTTTTTTCCTGGAGGAAATAAGTTGAAACCTTTTTTTAAGTTCCAATGACTGTGAAACGTCCAATAATGAAATTAGAGGCTCTTAGAGGCCTGCAACACTCTCTGAGGTATGATTACAGCACTTAAATGGACCGTAACCAAGAATTTGAGTGTTGCTTTAATTTGGTTCTTTATTTGCTTTTTTATTTGATTTTGAAGTGATACTAATGCCAGAAAACACAATGTGACTGATTTAAGTGAGTGTGCCGAGGCTGATTACCCAGTTTGCTTGTAATAAAATGCTGACAGCCATGACATTACATAAATCATCTGAGTTTTACCTTTATTCTACCTTTTATTAACATTGCATTGACCTACAATAGTGTTCTTATCTCTCTCTTGTGTTTTATCTGTTTGACTTTGGTCAAGCATGTATTCTTTTTTAAATTACTATATAAATACACATATTAATGTATTTTTACACATTTCAAAATTTCTTTTGAAAATACTTTTTCCCTCATGACACATGGAAATGTGAATAAATGCCTGTCGGTATCTGGAATCTGAGGCTGGAAAAGTCTGGAATTTCAGCACAAAGAAAAATGTGCATGAACCCTTAACATAAAATGAATATTTTAAAAGATAAGTCTTTAAAATAGCTTAGTAAATGCTCACTCAACTATTAAGAAGCACCTTAACTTAACCAATGCAGCCTAATTGCTTAGAATAACAGTCAGGTGACCGAGGGTAACGAGATCAAAACAGGGAGGTCTCAGAGTTGCTTCAAAAGGACTGTAGTGGGAAAAACAGACGCATGTTTGGTGTCAACTTTTCTTAGCCTAATGAATCACATGAGAGTCATCAGATTTATGTATTTATCATGGCAACAGAAAATCAAAACACTCAGCTGGACTGAACCAAGGTTCTGCCTCATCATAAGGAATCAGCAGAAGACTTTTATATCTTCATACCTGAAATCTGTTAGGACGTTCACCTCCACCTTGTCCGACAAACACCCCGGCGCCAGGCTCCAGCTCCATCTCATACGAGGACCTCTCGATCCGCATCACCTGAGGTTCTACCTCACAGTTGAAGTAAAGCATCACTTTATCGTCCTTGACAGCAACGGCAAAATGGTTCCAGGTGTCCTTCATGGAGGGCACGCGGAACCTGGCCGCCTCGTAGGACCGCTCAGCGCCGGGCTCTGTGTAATAAAAAATGATGTCCTGCTCCAGGTTCTGTACATCTGACAGTTTGACCCCCACGTGCATGAGCTGCTGTGTGGAATCTGTGATGGAGAAGATGACGCCACCATGGTCAGATGTGGCTTTCAGGTTGAAGATGAGGGCAAAGTTTCTGTAGAAGGCGTTGGGCAGGTGTGCGCGGGCGAGCTGGCCCGTGTTAGAATCCGGACCAAAGAGGTAGGCGGGGCTGTTGTTCGGGCCTTCCACCTCAGGGATCGTTACTGGAGGAGGATCTCCGATCAGCTGCAGCAGCGAGATCTGGTTGTGTTCTAGAGAACAGAAACCAAATGTGAGTTTGAAGTCTGACGAGAGCAGATGGAGGTTAGAGAGGAAGGCTGCATGGCAGAGTTTGGTGTAAGACCACAAACTGTGAGACTGTGGACACAGGGCGAAACAAAACCAACATAAAAAAACACTTTTGTTAGGTTTTAAAAAGCCAAACAGAAATATTCCTGAAGTTTACCTGAATCATCAGAGAAATGCTAAACTTGATAATCAACTTACCTAAAATGAATTGATATGTAACTCAAACTCCCTGCTAGCATGTGAAGAACATCCTGGAATTTTCCCCAATCAGCAGATTACCAGCTAATTTTCATTTATGGTGAACGATTAGATTTGGACATTTCAAAACAAAAGACGAAAGTCTGGATGCTGAATCGAGTCCTATTTTGACCTCAGATCTTTTGTTCGTTTTTTTTAACCAGTCTTTATTTCTTTATTTCTAAGTCAAAGCAAAACATCACTTACTACTAATAATGAGGCTGCAAACATGACGCTGCATGTTGTTAAACACACTTTTCATCAAAATGGATGGACATTACAGGAATCACTTAAGACTTAAACAGACGCTAGGAGGGGTACCCTGAGAGAACCTATGCATGCACTGTGAGAACTTGCTAACTCCGTGCAGAAAGACCCCAGACCAGGATTTTCTTGTTGGTGGACAACAGCTCTAACAACTTCATCATTAATTGCTTAATTGTAATTATCAGGGGTGCCTTCACTTTTCGAGCTTGCAAGCCACTTAAAAGACGACCAATCGTAACGGATCTGTGTGTGTGTGTAGATTTCAGGGGGGTTCGGTGCTACCCCGGTAAGAGACTAAGAGACGTTACAAGATGTAAAAAGAAATGATGTATATTCATTCTTTTACACAGGAACTGAAGGCATTCTGTGCTTTTCCTCTCTCCATTCGTGACTCTTACACTAAGTCTGTGCATATTCTAGTAAGAGTTACAGCAGGACGTAACCGGACCTGCTAATAAGATAGACACACGTCAATCTTTAGACTTAACAGTTTGTCTTTTTCATCAAAAATAATGTTTTCTTAAAAAATGAAACGAGAAATGTGACGAATTCTGGAAGCTTAGAGGAAGTGTTTCGGTGTGTCGCTCAGTTCAAAGCCCCCCGCAGCCAGGAGAGCAGGAGCTCAGCAGCTTGAATGTTGGCTTTGGTTTGAAGCTCTTAAAGATATAAGGCAGAACATAAGATTGTCCTTTCTGCTGTGAAACCATAAACTTCAGCTGTGATCTGTCAAAAGGAATAAAGAGGCTTTCATTTGAGTCTGACCTGACAGAGAGGCCAGTCAGGCTGGATCAGGACAGCAGTAAAAAATCCTTCCCATTACGCAGATGTTCCCTTCTCCATGTGTGGTTTCTGAGTGGGACGATGGTGCTGCATCCCATTTAAATAACTGTCTTAAAATAAATTCATTTTTCTGTGCAGTAGCATATTGCCACATTGGGAAAAACAAGGATGTGGTTCTCAAACAGAGAACTTCTGAGATGTTTGTAGCTCTCTTACCATCATTCTCACTATAAATGACTCGATGAAATCTGCTGGGTTTCCTTTTCAAACTAATCTTGCTAATAAACAAGCTCCATACGTTGTTTGATGCGTTTTATGACTGGATTAAAAATGAATTCTCTTGTGAAGTGCGTTGCTGTGAATTGGGTGTTATATAAATAAACAGAAATGAATTGCATTAAAAAAAAATCACATATTTTGTCATTTGCTAACTTGCTGGATAGTAACTTGAGCCGACAGAGTCGCGTATAACTAATTATAGGTGTCTTACTCGAACAAACACCTTGTAAAAGATGCATCTGAAGAGTTTGAATGAAGCCCGAGTTCAGATACGCCTCGACTGCCGCATGAATGGAAGTTAACAATAAACAGTCGTTTGTGCTGAGCAGAGCAGATGTTTACTTTGATAAACTCAGAATGGGAAACTTCCAGGGTCCCGACGACGGGCCTGTGCTCACACGTTTGAAAATGTTGGAGCTCACTCATGATCGAAAGACGGGGCTGGAAAAGTGCAAAAGCTGATTGGAGTTCAGCTCTGAATAGCAGCATTTCAAAATCCTGGGTCTTTTTGGCTCATAAGTTAAAACATGGCAAAGGCAGAAGACATCCAGAACTTCTCATGCTTTAAAACATAAGTAATAAGGAGAATTCATGTCTGACTGTAGCAGTTATTCACTTTAGTCTCCTCTCTCCCAACGCTCTCCTCTACAGTTCCCCCATGTAATTACCTTTATTTCTTCTGCCAAAAGATCATATGAGCATGCATATCTTTTTGGAAAGTTTTCAAACCTGTCATTACAGAAGCATCCCTTACATAGAACAGATGTGCTCTCCTTTCAGAGATGAAATGTTTCTATGAACTTCCAAATCTGTAATTTGTTTAATTTGCCAGATGCCAGTTTTAGGCTGTTATTAGAAAATGTCAGAGAACTCGACCTGTTTGACTGTCCGCACACGCACTTGATACAGAATCTGGTCCGATGAGAGTTCGCAGGCAGCAAGGATCTGGCATGACCGTCCCTCTCACAGATCAAAAATGTTAGCGACGCAAGGCTTTCATCATTAGCATTTTAAGTGCAATCTGTATTCAGGTCCCCATAATGGCCTTTGTTGAACAATGACGGCTTGAAGGTCAGCTGAGCACCAAAAATAAAAGAGCTGCTGATGAAAGGAGCTGCTCGGTTTATGACGACAGTTTGTCTTGTCGAGCTGGCCTCCTACCAACCAAAGCGGCTCTTTGTCTCTTCCCAGCATTCCAGGACAGGGTGCTGCAGTTCGTGCTGCCCTGTTGGTCAAGTTGTCCATACATTGGGGACAACACATATGCAGTGTTGGGGAATCAGGTTTGAGTATGAGTAATCAGCATTTGAAACATCTGTCCATGTCTGCCGACAGGAAAAAACATCTCTGTGAATTCTTTGAGAGAAGCTAAATCTGACCTTGAGAGTCAAGGCTACAACCAGAAAACAGGAAAAACACCTACAGCAAACGTTAGACCACTGAGCCTCATTAAGGGATTTACAACCCTGGCAACCTGTTAGAATCCATTCGATATTGGCGGTGTGGTATGCTCTGTGGGTCAAAAGAACTCTTCATCCCTCTTCATGAAAAGATTAAAATAGATAAATTGCATTAGATTTTAGTGGTTGTAGGTTTTCTGTTTTGTCTTCAGCAAATGTGCCAAACAAACTGCAATTTTGGACTAAGCACAAGCAAAAGAAAAGGAAGAAGACCATGGGCAGGAGTCTAATGTCCCCCTTCAAGAGGATGATACTCCATGTCATAGAGCGGAAATAATCCCAATCTGTTTTCTTGATGCCTGCACGCTCACCACATCTCAATCACGTACATGCGTTAAGATGCAAGATGACATAAAACATACTTTATTAACCCTTAAGGGAAACTTAGAGTGTGAAATGGTACAGAGATCGCAAAACGTGCAAATTTCAGCAAACTCAGAAGGTCACACTAAAAATGGCATTACTAATTACTAATTACTCTTTTATAGAAATTGTAAATTCTAACCCAACACAACTACTTAGAAGAAACTGAAAATAAATAGTATAGTATTTAAAAGTATGTCAAGGTAAAGATGTAATTGAATTGGAAAAATGTCAATCATAATGGGCATTAATCAAACAGATCTGCAGCTTCTTTCATGATGTTTCATGAGTTAGGTGGTTCTGGCTGAAGGCCTTTTAAAATGTCTTGTGAGTTTATATAAAAACAAAGCCTACATGTTCAAGCCTGTAGAGCAGGATGTGTTATAAAGCTCAAGCTCAAGCTCAAATAAATCAGATGCACTTCATTAATATCAGGGGTGTAATGTGAACAAAATCATTGTTTAGGTTTATAAACAAAAAGGAGTCGTAAAGAACATTTAACATTATTCCAATGCGTTTGGTAAATAAAAGAAAGAAAAGATGTCTCTGTAATTGAGTCTTGGGTAAAACATCACCTATGAATGGAGATTATCATTTAAAAGTATTGTTGGTACTTCAATCTACATATCTAGTAATAGATGTCATTTCGAAAATTAAAAATGGTCTGAAGTTAACAGGGATGGAGCAGAAGTGTTTTCGACAAGAACTGATACGCACCCCAACAACTAAAAGAACACTGTCATCCCAACACCATCCTAATATCTTCAGGTCATTACCCAACGTATAGGTGGATAATGACCTGACGATATTAGCAACTCTGTTTCATCAATTCTCTTTGTTTGCTTGTGCAATACAGCCAAGAAGGGTGACAGGGTGTTAAACAAGACGTAGTTGAACTAAGGCTCATCCAGGCCTTAATTAGAACCTCTATGATAGCCAAGTCAGGATGAAACCCTGCACAGACCCACCATGAACAACTACACCACCTGTTAAAAAGTAAGCACCAAAACAAAGACACCAGAACCATCATGACTATGGATACAACATGATTATGTCAATTAAGAATGAGACTGATTGTTCCCATCACAGGATATAGTCTCAAACCCTCTGAGATAAATTGCGGTTGACCTTTAGGCCGTGATATGAATGACTGCTCATCTTTCAGGGGGAGGCTGGTAACCATGGAAAACGTAATTAAAGGACCTGCTGAGCCCTAACAATCCTGACCCCTGACAGTGAGGGGATCACGCCTGATGGGATTCCCTGTCATTCCCTGAAAAGTCCACAATCGTCTCACAATATATCCCTCCAAAAATACACATTGTTGTAGGTCACGGCTAGGTAATCCAGCCGGGAGAGCTGCAGGTAATGAAACATGTCTGAGGCTTATCATAATCAGGATGATGATGGAAGGTCTGAAACATCTCAGTGGGTGGAAATCATGAGTCATGAGATTAATAAAGTCATGAGATAAATAACCACTAGAATAAATGGTTCCTGTTGGATTAGGGGGAATTACCAGACTTTAGTAAACAATTAACTTACATTTTCAAAACCTCACATAGTTAACATAAATTGTACAAACCTCCTGGGGGGAGAGGTTTATCAGTTAAGCTGAAGGATTTAGGGAGGTATAGCTGTCTATATACAAAATATAAGTGTCCATGAGTCTATGTGTTGGTGCAAAAACACCCCAGTTAAAGCAACACGTAACTGGACTTCCTAATAAGATAGACACACATCAAATCTTAGACCCCACAACTGTAGTCTCCAAGGCTGCTGATGAGTCTGCACACATTTTGCCTTCCAACAGCCTGGATACTCTTAATCAAATCCCAACCTTACTCAGTTTTATACCTATTCCGATATGTCATGAACCAGACACACCAACCAAACCAACTTTGGTTGGTATGTCTGACATGATGTCCACTCATCTCTGTCAATGAAGCATGGTGTCTAAAAGATAACACTGCTGTAAAAAGACAGTCTTCAGTTCCCTCTGATATGACCTGACACTGTGGATGGGAGTGAGATAGGCATACAGATTAGACATGTAAAGCTATTTATCACTAAATTCCAAAAAAACATGAGTCCACTCATGTTATTACTTATGGACTAAACAACTGACTCAGTCTGTCTATACTTTGTTTAGACAAAAGAGAAATGTGCTGGATAAACTGATCCTGGTAATACTGAGGAATATAGGACATATTATGTATCATCTGCAAGGGATAATGCCGAGGCATTTCCAGACCAGCCAAAAAACATAGTCCATCTAGCACATTTTGATCCTTCGTGGATTTAAGCACAAAATTCAGCAGTTTATAAAATAAAAGCATCTTTTTTGTTTTTGTAGTCCAAAAGCTCACCGAGCTTTCTCAGGCTACTACCAAAACTCAAAGATCATATGTGATGCCTTGACACATAGCTTATAAAGATAGAGGTGTTAAAGTTATGGTTATTGATGCATGCTGACAAAGTCAATAGCAAATCACACGCAGATCACAAAAGCAGTTGGATTGTTAGGCTTCATCCAGAACATCCAGAAGGTTAATAAGTAATAAAAAATGTAAAAAGAGCCCTAATTTTGTTAATACATTGTACTCAGTGCTGACAAGTTTCAGTTTAGCTGGGTGGGGATTAGGAACTGGGTAGAAGATGATTTTTAAAGTGGTTCAAAATGAAGGCAAAACATTGATTCATTTTGAGCCAGCGGTTACCTTTGTGGTTACAAACTGACAAGCACTGAAACCCATCTTCCTCATCATCAGGCAGAGCGTTGCAGTCCACGGGGAGGTGACCCTCATCCAAGAGCGTCCAACAACTGTCCCGTAACGCTTCGCAGAAACCTCGGCAAGGCAACCTGGGTGGTGCGACCACAGGGCCACACTGTGGTACCAGGAGAAGACAGAAAAACCACTCCACAGCGTGGTGGCAACGTGAACGCAGGAGCCACGACCACTCATCCAGGAGTGCCCGGACCTTTCCCACACTGCTGTGGTTGAAGTAATTGGGAATAACAAACTTTTCTCCAAGCATGGAAGAGCAGAAGGGCAAAGCAGAATCTAGCTTCAAGCATTTTAAGGAATCATCGGCAAGTCCGGATTTAGCCAGTTGTGTGAGGTTTTCTGTTAGTGCCTCAACACCTACTACTGCCTGGCTAAGCTGTTGTTCCATTATTAATAGTTGAGGAGCATCTAAAACATATGGAGTTTCAGTTAAAGTTAATTGTTGATCGTGTATTTCCTGCTGAGTAGCTGTGGTTTGTATATCAATGTATGGTATGTTGCTGTATATATCAGGTTGTGTGGTCTGAGTTATTTCTGTTATAGAAAAAGTTTCAGAAAAAGAAGAAAGACTCTGATGTAATGGACCTGGTTTTAGGTTCCTCTGATAGTTACCTTGATAGGTTGTTGATGCTTCCTTGTGAAACATTAATTCATTGAGTACAACCTTTTCACTTTCAAGTTCAGATGTCAAACCCATCTCAGTTTCTGTTAGAAAAACAGATTTGGAGCCAGATAAACGGCCAGATTCAGACTCATATTCAGATACAGTGTTGGATCTAAAAGTTAACCCGACATGATCAGATTCTCTAGACCCACCATTTAAAGAAGATTTGTCATTACCAGGTTTACTTTGGTCTGATGACAATTCTGTAGTAGCCATGTCTGCTCCATCCCCCCTCTCTGGTTGTGTTGAAAGAATTACAGTCGTCGGTTGGGGACCTTCAGTAGTCTCATCCCAAATCTTTGCAATCTTTTGGAGGACGTGTCCTTCATCAATGATCTCCGCTTGCACCGTGGTGCTACCCTCTGATGGTGGCTCTCCACTACCTGTCACCATGCCAGAACCCTCCAGTTCCAACCTCGGGGCCAATGTTGTAACATGCCCAGTCCAGGACCAGAACCAAGCATCACAGTAGACCACCCACAGAGTCAGGAGGAATAAAGCGTTAATACAGGTCCTCATTATGATCAGTGTCCCACCAAGTCCTTGTAGAGCGAACTATGACATGTCCATACAATCCTTTCAAACTTTTTCCCTTTGCTCTGTCACCACTCACACTCCAGCAGACGAACAGACGGCAGAAGTGAAGAGGAGGGTCCTCATTCAAAAGAGTAGAGTAAGATCAGGAGGAGGAGGTGTGCTCCGTATTGGCTCTCAGCAATATTTATGCTGCTAACTCCTCCCCCTCCTTTTGTGGCTGTAGTGAAAAGTGGCTGAGTGATACCACAGAATTACAGCAGCATGCCTATTCAGTTTACAATACTAATGCTTTCAACGAGCTACAGAGACGAACAATTTGCCCCCTCCTCTGACCAGCTGTCTTTGCTAAATTATGTTAACTAGAAACCTATAGATATAGGCTTATGCTGATTCAAGTTTTCAACAGGAGTTATTACATTATAGACTGTGGGGACAGTTTTAAAACAGACAGCACTTTGCCAAAGCTCTACCAATGAATAGAGGCTGCAAAGAGTAAAGGACGCTGTCTCTCTAGTGATGCACTGAAACCAACATTTTACATAATCATATTTAGCACTATATTCCTTCAAACATTTTAGCACATTTTGTACTGAGATGTTTAATGGGGCCGTTTTAAACTTGGGTTTAAGATTATATTTAGAAATGCTCAACACTAATTTGTGTATGTTTTCATTACAGATCTTCTTGATTTTTTTATTAAAACCAGTATTAGTCAATACTTAATTCATTGCTAAGTTCTTTGTATTTCGGGGACGATTTTGCCACTTATTTTCAGTCTATTGCTTTTATTGTACACTGAAAAGCAAAATAAGAGTAATTGGAAAAAAAACTCCAAGCAGATCAACGGCATCAGAAAGTCGTCAACATTGATTTTCTCTTGAAATCATTTTATAGGCCAGACAGTTTTAGGAAGGTTCTCCATCCTCTGTTAACCTGTAGTCCAGAGGTCTTATACTGATGTTGTCTACAAGTTTATTTTTTGTCTGTTCTTGAATGATGTGTTGGTTTTTGAGAATGTTTAACCCAAATCATAGTCTAAAAAACCCTAAAGTAATTACAAAGGACTGTTGCTTAATCATGTCACACTTATTTAATTGGGCTTGGAAAAGTCTGCTTCAGTACCTTGTAATCCAGGTTTCACCTACATGCCTAGACTGGTTTCTTATACTGCCTGTGGGTTTGGTTGACATAGACCGCCTGATGGTCTATTCCTAAGAGTGGTGGGCTTTCAAAGAAATGAAGCTTTATGCTGCATACTTTACCATCAGTCGTCGAAAGAAAGGAAGTCAAATGTTGAGTGCAAAGATCTCAGAAGCTTATGCAGGGTGGTTTTCTTTTCACGTTTGACAACTAAGTCTCTTTTATTGCCTGGGGTCAGGAATAAGCCAAGTGACTTTAGTCTGCAGCTGCAGGGATTTGTGCTGTGGCCAAATAAAAGAAGGCATGGATTAGGAAATAGTGTTAAATAGTTAATTTTGAAAGAAGTTAAGTTTTATCAACACTTTAAAGAAACTTAAATAATGCAAAAGGTTGATTTAAAGATTGAAAACATGGAGCTTAGCAGATAGCAGATAGGGTGTTGTACCGCCTGAAGACTGATCTCAGTTCTGTAAAACTACACTGTCACCCTCTGGGCAAGAAGTATGCAACCCTCTGAAAAGTCCAATCAGTCATTCTAAAACCATTAAAAAGGGACAATTTGATTACAAACATGGACATAATGACAGTTCTGGGAGGGAAGAGGACTTTCTCAAGATAATCTTTAAGCAATCCAAATAAGAAATAGATTTAAAGATTTTTAACACTTTCAACTCATCTTCTGTGTTTCTGGATATAAAACATTTAATCAAAAGGTTCTAAGTTGGCTGAATAGAGAATCTCAGTCAAAGGTTATAATAATTCAGTCATTAATTCAGCTCACTGCAAAACAAAGTTTAAGAGTCATTCATATAAGTAAACACTGGTCTTTACCATAGCAGAGAATGACAGAAACAGTGCGTATCTGGTCTCTGTAGAACTATTCTTAAAACAAAGACAAACTTGTTCAAATCGTCCATTTAAATGATATGCTTCAGTTGGTCACTTCATGCCATGAGCTGGAACGTGAACTAAAACATCAACAGCATTTTGGGGTGGTATTTTAGTATTTTCAGTTCATTTAAGCATTTCTTTCAGAGTGTAGAATACTTAAAGATGTAAAGGCCCTTGAAAGCTTTTTTGTTTCTCCCATGAAAGTTATTTGACCTTGTCTGACTAAAAACATCCATAGGGTCTAGTTTAAAAAGGTCTTCAATTTCCCAACAGAAGCTGGAAAGTGTTGCGAAGGAAGATCTTTTTTTTTTCTGAATGCATTTCCTCCTACAGAATCTTTCTTTGAAGGATGTAAACTAAGCCCAGCAATGATTGATTATTAAACCAGGTTGTCAACTAGTTTTAACCTGAATCACTCATCCAATCTCTAAACTGTTTTATCCTTTTCATCTTACATAGTGAGTGCCGTCAGAATGACCTATAATGTTCATACATTGCATTTTTAACTAAATCAAACAATCCGGTGCAACAAAAACACACGGACTCACCGGGAACACAATTATTCCAAAGTTGATGGTGAAACAACCCGTTAATGGAGTGTTGACAGGAAAAAAGCTTCAGATACTTGAAAGGTAGGAAATTTAGCAAAGCAGGCATGGATGGCCAACTTGACAAAGACATTCAGCAAAATGTTTGCTAGCATACAATGATTGCAGTTTAGGAGGAAAGCTAATCAAAGGCACAAATTATACACTAAGTCGGTTGTATAGCCTCAGACAGAATCTTTTAGCATATGTAATCTCCAGACATAAAACTTTTAATTAGGAGTTTGTTAAAAATGTGTGGCGGTTTTTGACATTTCTTTCATCTCTACTTCTGCTAATAAAGAGTCACTGTGACACATGAAGAAGAACAGGCTGGAAGACTTCCTCTTTCAAAGAGTGCTGTCCGACTGTTAATTACAGCATGAACGTTTCAAAAGGTTGCACCGTGAGTTTAAGGCTAAAGAAAAGGCTGAATGTAGGTACATAAGGCATGAAAAGGTTGTTGAAAGAACAGGAAATAGAAAATTATGTAAATATTAAGTGTGATGATGGGGACCCTTCCCTGCAATGGACTCACAAAGTGTCCAGAGTGAACCCCCACCTCTCGCCCGAGGACCGCTGGAGATAGGCACAAGCAGACCCTCCCAACCCCACAGGATAATCAGGTTGGGAGGTGGACGGATGGATGATGGGGACCCATAATGACAAAGCAATGCTTTATAAATTCAAAAAATATTGCCTGTTAACACCACCTTCCTTCCTTGCGCAAACCCAGTAAAACAAACATAAGAAAGATACAGCCATACCTAACCCAACATGCTACCCAGCTCCTGATGAAGTCTATGGTCATTTCTCACCTTGACTATTGCAACGCACTCCTGCCTGGTCTCCCAGCCTGTGCGGTAAAAGCTTTACAAATGATCCAAATGATCCGGCACGGCTGGTCTTCAATCATCTTGTGTTGTTCCAAGAGCATCTCCTATCCTAACTTATCGGTACCTCTATACCCCCTCTACTACTCTCTCTGTACTTCCCTCTATCTCTTCACTGTCACAACTGACTCTGACTAGGGTTTTCCTCTAGATAGCTTATAGTCAGATTGACAATAACTGTAATATTGTGTCTACTTTGTAAGTCGCTTTGGATAAAAGCATAAACATAAACATAAAACCAATCAATGTTTTGACCTCTTCTTGACCTTTCAGGACAATCTACCTCCACTTTCAATAGGTCCTCAAAAGACGACTTATGGAGACCTTAAGTCATTTTTTCTCTACTTGTCCACCATCCTTACTTATAGGGACAAAGATATAAAACAAAGAGCCATTTTTCAGTCCAAAAAACACTGACATACCTCCAGAAAACTTTCATTATCCATCCAGACCACTTTCATAGAATAAAACCATCTGTTTCTTAAAAATGGAGTATGGCGGAAAGAGAGGTGGTAAAATTGTTACACCTTTTTAGGCACCACTAACAGAGACTATTCTCTTATCGAGACACAAAATGGAAAAGAGAATCAGTTGTGTTAAAACATAATTAAACACCAAAACTAGATATTTTTATGCTCACTGCCTGTTTTTCCTTCGGATCAACCAAAACAACATGACGGCCCATTTCTGTGACAGCTAAGAAATCCAGGTTGAGATTAAATTCCAACCCCGCCCCCTGTGTCTGTCCTCACAAAACACGGATAAAAGGTTGCAACCTTATCCCAGGAATGAGTCTGAGGTCTGAGTGGGTAGGTGAATGATTGACTCACTGCAACACCAATAAAACCCCCTCAACGTAAACCAGCAGAGAAATCCACTCATCCCCTCAGGGGGGAATTTTCTTCTGCACCCCCCTTGATTCTGATATCAAATTTCAGATCCTAATTTTAAACCCTATAAATTTTACTTTAGTGACTAATTTAAGAGGACAGTGGTTTAAAATAACACACTAAACAAAGAGCACAACTAAGAAAGAGGGGACATCTGTAATGATTGGACATCAACTCCTCCAGTGAATAGAATGAATACTGACTTAAACATTTTACTTAAATCAAACCTGGTTAGCTCATCCTAGTTTTACTAGTTCAGTTCTGGCTCCAAGAACAAGAGATTTGAAGTATCGCTTGAGACCACAGACCATAATAGATGTGCCATCTACAACTATATAATGGCACTGCTAAGTTAAACACCTGATTTAGTGAATACAAATCCTCCCTAGAAAGAAGCTGTTTAAATGCAGGAGAGAAGTTCAGCAGCAAAATACGTATGTACTTGATTTCCACAATTAACACACAGAATAAAGAACAGTAGCCTTCATAAAAAGAAACTCAACACAATCGTTTAGAGGTGAAAAGGCTTAGTAATCCGTACGTTTTATGAAAGTAGGGGTTAAAGTTTATGACTGGAGATCCCGGTGAACCCCACGAGCGAAACACTTCTGTCCAGTAATAATAAGGTTTCCTAGTAAAATCAGTAATGTTAATCTGTCAGTTAACCGTGTGTCCTAAAGGGATTTCCGAACGTAACCTGTAGGTTTCTGTGAGTCAGTAACATTAACAACAATAACAAGTTCAGAGAAAGTAACCTGTACCTTTTAAAATAACTTAAAACTTGTTACGACAATTTCAACGATGAATTTACTGAAAGAAAAGCTTCTGGGAAAGAACCCGGTAAACTCCACACGTCAACCTGTATGTTCTGTGAGCACGATATGAGAGTTTTTAAGCATTTAAAGTACGTTTTAGAAAAGGTCAGTCATAAAATCAAGAGCAGTAACTGGCAAGTTCCAAGAAAGTTCAACAGCTTGAGTTATTTACTTGGTAAGTTTAGAATAAGAGCTTTTATATTTTAGAAAAAAACAACAATTAACTTTCAAGTTTTAGGAGAGTAACTTTGAACAAATAGCAACCTTTTAGGCAAGTAACCCAGGAGTTCAAGCTGCCAGGATTTAGCTGAACTACAAATGTCATCTGAGACTAAAGCGGAGGCCCACCGCTGGTCATGAATAGGCAAACACCCGCAGACACACCTGTGCTAGACACTCCTCACGTCAGAGTTAAGTGGCAGAGGAAACGACAGCGAGCCCACGGCTGAGACAGACCATAATAACCCCGCCTTGCTCATCACGTTGAAAGACCCTAATTCAAACGACATCTCGTCTTCCATCTCTCAGATCTCTGAACACTGAATGTGGATCACTGAGTGTGTGAGACAGCCAGAGAATGGAAGAGCTGGGGGGGGGGGGGGTTGTCTAACAGAATAGAGGTCACGGGGTCACGGTTATCGCACTTGGATGGAAAGGGTTCTTGTTTCCCACAGAAGGAGACTTATCAGGCCAGCAGGGGCAGGTTCTCACCGGGTGACTCTGCCTGAGGGCTGAATCCGCCCCAGTTAGACATTAGACCATAAACTGTTAAACTTTCTTTAGGAAAGTCACACAATAAATGGAAGAAATTAGTAAAAGCTGTCAGGCATGTCCTAATATAAACAGTCGTCTACTGGTCTAATCCTCACAGGGAACTCCTTCATTTGCATTCCTATCAATAAAATCAGAATATCTAGAACATCTACAGTTACCAGTTCTTCTTAAAATGTTTCAATACCTTTTTTGGATACTAAGAAGAGTTTTAGGGATCATTTAGACCACATTTTTCCACAAGCATGTCTTAAAGTGTCCTATACTACCGATCTGTTGGGTAACATTGTCTTCTTAAAAAAAAAAAGGATGGAGATCACTGGAAATGATCTGGTCCTGAAGACTGCACTAAAATGTTTGCTCTACTTTTCTCCCAATACTTGCAACACAGAGCTTTCTGAATACCGGCTAACTGTTAAGGGCAGTTCTTCTAGAAACCTACATTTGCTCATCCTTGTCATGAAAAAGCTCCTCCATGTTCCCCGATATAAGAGCTTTAATCCACTTAGCTTGTTCCTGCCACAGTTTCTCTTTACATCATTGATAGCATTAGATTACATTTGAAAGCTAGGACTAAGTTAAAGTTCAATATCTTTAAGTTATAATGTTTGCAATTAGCTAAAGCTAAAGGACAAAAATCCTATTTGTGATTACATTTTGTCAAGAAAGTTTACAGTAACTTTAGGGTAGGTTAGGATTTCTTTCTTTATCTTCATCTGTTTCCTGCTTAAGTCTGAACGGGTTCATCACTCAACAGAATCAGTCCTGCAGATCCTGCAGAAAGACACAGACATGCACATCCAGCCCTGCAGGGATCCTCACAGTCCTGCTCAGACAAGCAGAAACAGCCTTTCTGTCACTCTCTCCGCGACGCATTCTTCAACAACGGAGAGAATATGTAGCCCGCGGTGCCTAAACAAAGTTACAGTATCAAGGAGCGCCGAATCCGTGTTCTGCATCAGAGACAAAAGATACACGGCAATGTTTTTACTCTAAACGCTGTGATCAACATATCATTTTAAATGTGTACGTGATCACTCATGTATGCTGGATAAACGTTCAGCCAGTAGGCCAAACAAATTAAATACAGAGAATAAGACAAAATAAATGCATAAAAGATTGTTGGCTTTTCAATATTCCTCAAAAATAAAAGGATTTATTTTGACCATTTGATTTCTGATGAGGTTTTTTATGGAAAGTCACATTCATATACAATCATTTACAGAGTTACCAGGTGTAGTTTACATTGATGATTTAAAGGAAGACGGACATCATCAGTCTCAGACCTCTGCTGAGGCTCCTGGAAATTTTTATAGTCCCAACGGGAAATAAAAGTGATTTTCCTCTTAGTTTGAATGAAATTATATACTGAATCCAATTTGACACTTAAGGGAGGTTATGGAAAAGGTGGGAATGTGTGAAAGCTTTTAACAGACTCAAAAAAGAGCAAGCAGCTTCAATGAAAAATAAAAAGATTGAAATAAATGTTACAGTGGCCCAGTCACTGGAATAATGAGGCTTTAACCAGATTTTCAGCATCTGAGGCGGAGTTTGAAAATGTTTGATCAAGCCTAAAAAATAAGGGTTTTGTTAAGTTTAAAGAAATTACATCAAAGTTTCAGGAAAGAAAAACAAAAGAAAAAAAACTGTTTTGGTAGAATTAGTGGAGCCTTTTCAATTAATATAGAAATTTATGAAAGATAGGTAGTTTAAACAGTTACTTTGAAGATCCTGTTGCAGATGTTATATGCAGATTTAGCTAAATCATTTACAGAAAGAATCCTGAAATGACCATTTAGTATCACATCCATATTTAAAAACTCTTCATTTTTGGTTTGTTTGAAAGAGCCACAGCTAAAGGGCCAAATGTGGTTCCGGAGCCGCAGGCTGCTGACCCCTGATCTAGGCTGTGACTGACCCACAGCTGTTAAACGATCCATTGGGAGGACTGAATGTTCCCCCTGACTGGAGGAGAGGAACTAGACCGTGGTTCTGCTGTTATGACCCACAGCATCACTCTGACGGTGAAATTATGCGTCTGACGGCGTCTTCTCGAGGTGAGATGGGGATTGGCTCCCCCTACTGTCTATCAATGGAAACAAACACACGTTATGCCTTTTGACATTTGCACTGGTAAACTTAAATGTAACAGGATACATTTTTTCTTTTTGTTTTTACAACCGTGAATTTTTCAACACCTAGAAAATATTAAGGTTTAAATGAATTGATCTTAAAACAAAAGCAAAATACTCTCAGCAGGTGGTGGTTTCCAGACAAAAACACTACTGGGGAAAATCAAACAAAGTAATCATAAAAGCTGTCAGCATCGGGCAGCAGGGCAGGGAAGATAAGACACAATCAGAAAGATCCTGGTGGAAAAGAATAAAAAAAGCTCTTCCTGTGTAGCTGGAAGGTAAAGGCAGCACGATTATGTTTTATGTGAAAGCCGCTTCATCTGATGCTCCTCCAGATAACACAGTCATGTTTCCGTCTGCAGCAGAGCTCCTCACACACCTGCAGCGTTGGTACGACGGCAGACCACAAACACACGCTCGCACTCATTATGTTTTACCCACAGATAAGACTCCATGTCATTTAAGAGCACATCAAAAAAGTGGGTCTGGAACAGACAGCGGCTGGGTTTCAACACGTGTTCACTCATTATTCAGACTCTTTGACACCGTTTCAGCTTCTCACTTAAAACTGTCCTAAAGGTGGAGTTCTCACTCTTTTCCATACTTTATAATAAGGAAGGGGAAAATATGCTTTGTATATAGATTTGTAATAAATGCGGCTGTAAATGTGTTATAAATCATAAGGGATTATTTTATTATGCATTAATTGAGGCTTAGAAAGAGACAAATCTGTCCGCCATGTATTACCTACAGTTGTTATATTAAACATCTCAAAATTTCAACCTTGTATGACAATAAGGGTTTGTAAACAGCATCGAAAAATATACAAGAATAATTATTAAAGAATAAGACAAAACACACTTTTTAACAACTATAACACATTTTAAATGCCAAAAGAGAGCCTTCCTATAATGTCTGTGACAAGTTATTATTCCTTAATGACTAATGTACATTTATAATTTTGTTTATTAGACCTGAAAAACTGGAGTTATGCTGCAACACTTTAGCAGTTAAACATGTTTATCAGTTATTAATAAATAGGGTCAACATTAAAATATGCATACATTTGCTATCTGTGGATATTTATAATGAATTGATATAGTCTAATGTTAATTCGAGAAAACAAATTTTACATACCCTTATTGTGCATACGAGGTAGTGTGAACTGTGAATGTTTAAAATCTCACCCTTAGATGAAACGTATACATGAACAGATTTGGTTCGCTATTTGGCAGGAAGTCCATCAGTTTTGTAACTTTCTCTTCCTTAATTAATGCATAAAATCTGCAGGAATGAACACAGCTACAGACACTATCTTTTATACAACAAAACAGAAAAGTTTGCAAATGTAGTAAGAATTAGGTAAATAATACTTTAATAACTGTCCAGATTTAAAAAGAAAAAGAGTACACTAAAAGCTTTAACTGGCTTTCAATCAGTTTTAAGAGAAAAGATTTTGTTTACGCACTCATGTTATTCCTCTTTTGACCGATAGAGGGAGACCAAATTCCTCTGAGGTCACCTGTGGGGTTACAGCCCCAAGCAATCAGGTCACTCTCAGGATGTCTGTGCATGTATGAGGACAAGTAAAGACCAACGCCTCCTTGTTTAAACTAGAGCTGAAAGACAGCAGATTTAATCCCAATACTTCCCTATCTATTCTAAAAAAACACTTGCACTTTCATATTTTAATTCCTTAAGGTCAAAAACCATCACAAAAAAAAATAAAAAATAATAATAGAAACAATGCAAATCCGTTTACTTCTCGACGCCTACATGTTGGAGCACATTGAGCTTTGCAAGTTAATGTGCTCAAAGGTAAACAGAAACAAATGAATCCAAGAGGAAATCCATAAATAAGCCTCAGAATCAGACTAACATGTCTGCACACATTTCTGTATCGTGACCTGATAAGTGGGCGGCAGCCCGGCTCGTGGTGTGTAAACTTGAAGCAAAGGGTCACCGTGCTCTGACAAATCATTTACCTGGTTTCCAGACCTGAAAGGAGCGCAGAGAGGGACTCTCCCTGTGCAGGAATCCAGACCTCTCTCTCATCTGGGCAGGGTTTCAGGGTCATGGAGTTGAAAATGTCCCACTCCCATGTAGCTACACATTTACAGCCAAGCATCTCCACGGCTTGGATAAAGCTAATTTGAACATAACGTGGGTTTCAGATTCTCTGTAGTGAACTTTTGGTTCGAGTAAAACGTCACGCTTCAGTGGATTTAGTAGCACACACTTAAATCAACTGCAAGGCTTTTGAGACTGACTATTTTAAGGATTTCAGTTAAAAACAAGAGGATCTGGTTTTGATCAGGATCCAAACTGATTTAAATCCTAAGTACATCAAACAGATTTCATGCCGACAGCGTTTCCTCAACAAGGACGAAGCCAAAATGCTCCAGTAACTTTTAGAATCTCCTTAAGCAGCAGAAACTCTCAACAGAGGTTTTTCTATATCACACATGGTTGTGGAGGAATTTTGCCCAAATGTTGCTTTAGTTGTTCAAATTTGCAGACATTCCCAAAGGTCCCTATACATTATTATCAGGTTCAGGTTGGTGATCCAGTTTGGCTCAAGCTTCAAGTGTAGGAACGGGCCGACACACTTTGAGTTTAAATGGACTGTAACTATAACTGCAAGGTGGGCATTTTATATGAATGCAGAAAAAAACAGATTCTACCACCGCCATGCTTAACAGTGGTAACATGGTGTTGTGCATTATGGTCAAACATCTCCACTTTGGTATGATATATCCAAATGTCATTTGCAAGCCAACGCTTTTCTTCTTCAACCCGAAGGTGAACTGTAACCTTTATCCTGCTAACTGCAGCCTACAGAGTTTACAATTTAGCTCTCGGTAAGTTTGGAAAACAACTCCTAACTCTTTCCAGATTGATTGGCAGCAACAGTTACCCTTCTAAGGTCTCTAAGCTGAGTGGTTGTGTAAACACTCTTCTATATGCTCAAACCTCCTGCTAACTGTTCTCTTCCTTTGTAAATCCAGTAGAGACATCCAGGGTGCAGTTTCACTATTTTTTTAATGATTTGTGTTGTAGAATCTGATGAAAAAGATCCTAAAGCTGAAACCCGGTGCACTTTCCTTTTTTACTATTACTATATTTTTTGAAGATGACAGGGAAATAAAGATGTGTGGTATTTTCCTTACACTTAAACAGCGGCTTAGGAGAGTCCAGAGATGCACATACCAGCTGTTAGCTTGTGGTCCAACAAGTCTAAACTTCTCCTTCCTCAGACATCTGACTCCCAAAAGGAGGTTAAAGGCTCCAATTTAGACGCCGAATGCCAAACTATATTCTGTCACCTCAAAAAACAATTTCAGGTTGCAGTCAAAGTTTTTTTTTTCTAACTGCTGCTGGGAGAGATTGAAGACAGCAACAGAAGCAGCAGCAGCTCCAGGTTGTGTAACATTAAATCTAAGAGAAAATGCAACCACAAGTTAGGATGGAACGCGGGAGGTTTACATTACCGGAGGATGATCAATAGCCATTCCCACTTCCTACAAACATGACCCAATCTGGAGATCGGAAGCCTGGAATTAGTAGAGTTGAGTCCTCAGATTAGGATTCATAACCGGATGGGAAGGAAAGAACAACTTATCTGTATTCTTTATTTAAGTAAGGAAACGGTAAACACATCTGAGTTCATAATTATCCAGCTGACCTCTCAGAGTTTTCCCTCGGAAATGTTGCTGAATCATGTATGCTCCCACTCTGATGCACTGAAGAGCTCTCCCGAGGATTCGTTCCTCAGCATTTTGTTTGTGTTGCAAGTTTTATTGAATTCTTGCTTATTTTTCCCAGATGAGAACAGGCAACAAGAATGTTATGGGATTTCTTTATTCCTGTTTGCAAAACTGAGCAAAGTGCCGTGTTAACAAACAAAAAAACCACTAAGTTTAGCTGTGAAAGAGACGAGATTCCATGCAGGTCTCTGTTAATCCATCCATCCATTATTTATTTAACATGCAACCATGCAACAGTTGTCCATCAATCTATTAAACGATGCAAAATCCATGCAACCATGCAACACTCATCCATGTATGGTCATGGTATAATGTATGTGTAAGAGCCATATCATTGGAATAAGCAATTACTGATGTGGCAGGAGCACACGGCTTTGACACTTGGGTGGTGGGTGTGTCGAGGTGGGCGTGACTGTCACTAAGGTATGAATGGGAACCATGCGGGCGCGTCGCTTTGATGTATGAGGAAGCGGGTACGCCGGTGGTTGTCAAAATTAGTTACTATGTTGGCACCATTGCATGGTTTAGCCTGGTCAGTATGTGTCAGTCCTGTAAAGTCTGAAGTATGGCAGTCAAAGTGGAATAAATTGAAGATTGCAACAACAAAGAAGCGGCCTGGAGTATATTGCAGCATGCGTTGAAATTCACAGAGTTAACCCAGTGCGGCCCTCCACAACACCGTTAGTTGCCGCACGTATAGTATGTATTTAAATTATTATTTTTTTTTTCTGCATCTTTGGAAGTAAAAGGCTGTTAAGACATGCCACAATATTTAAAAGAAAGAGAAACATGTGGGTATATTAGTCATGCTCTGCTTTGAATTAATGTGAGAGCGAAAACTGTTTATTTGGTCTCAGTGTATTTCTTTAGCAATGACGGCGCGACGTTCTTTCACTAAACCTGTCATTTGCAGTATATGACGGTTTTCTCCCTGTCCTGCTAGATGAACTGAAAACTGGGACCTCTTGGTCTAACCTCTGCAGCAGAAATACGCAAAAGCAGATCCGCTTAGATATGACAAATCATCAATCTGTTCTGCTGTTCACAATGTAGCAGGTTTGATTTTAAAGTTCATGGATGTGTCATGGATAGAGCAGGATGACCCATGGGTTTAACAAATCTGCCTCCCAGAGCCAGAGTGTTTGTTTTCACTCATTGACTCATTCTGAAATGAACAAAAACATTGCTGTGCTGGTTTACAACTGGCGTGAGTCAGAAGAGCCGGCGGAAAATCAGATGTTTTCTCCAGAAAACAGACAGAGGGGAACTCCATTTGCTCCGAACACCAGAGAAGCTTTGTGTGCCTGAGGATGAAGTCTTCATAAATATTTGGGATGTGTTAAAGAATACATATCAGCGAGACAGACCATTGATTTAGCACACAAAGGACAACAAAGGCATCAAACTGTTTCCACCTGATAAAGCTTTCATTCTCTACGTTAATCCTGTCCTGACCAGTAAACCTATGTTCTCAAAACGTTTCAGCACTGAATACGTCCTCATCTGGTGATTTAGGTTGGTGCAATAAAAACAGAAATTAACTGCATGCTTCAGGAGACACTCGCTGGTATAAATCGCATCAAGCAAACAGCTTTTTTTTTAAAAACCGTCTAATCCAGAACATGTGTTTTCAACATCAGAAAGTGTAGAGACTGAAGGTGGTCTTCTGTGGTACCATAAATGTAAGGAATTGTTTTATCACAGATCATAAAAAAAGATTTTTTTGTGAAAAACAGGTGAACGATATCAGGTACCATCTGCCCTCCTCATTAATTTGATTAAACCACAATCTCCCTGCCCGTCACTAGGCTTAATTACCAAACTAATAAATAAACCCTTTTAACAGAACCTTCTTTATCTCAATGCATTAAACAAGAAACGACTCTGAACTGGACATATGGGGCCTTTCTAAGTGGGATAGCTCCCTGTGTGACACAATTCTTACACTTAATTGCAGTTTGCGTCTATTTGTATCATGCAGTTATGTCCAGAAGTGCATTCCTTGAGATCCGCTGTCCTCCAATTTTCAGATGAATTCTTTCTCCAACACACCTGAATCCAATGAATAACTCATCATCAGGTGTCTGCCAAACTTGACGGCATGCTGAAGAGGCAAATCAATCATTTGTTTAAGTACTTGGGTTAGAGAACCCAATTACAGACAGAGGCTATTTTCCTTCCTTGCAACTATCCAGGGTTCGATTCTTGACCTCACAACCTTTGCTCCACGTCTTTTTATTGTGAATGACAGCATCATAGTGGCTCACAATAAAAAAAAGGAATGAAACATGTCCATTTTCATGATCTGTCTGCTCAGCTTTTCAACACTGCTCTGCGATAATCTTATCTGTTTTACCACGCACCGCTGCTTGGCAGCACAATCAGTTCATGCCATGCACCTGTTCACCTGCCTTCATATACAGCTCTCTTGCAGGCAGACGGTGCCAGCTCTTTGAAAGCCACTGTTGGAGTAAATGTCCAGGAGTCCTTCCTTGACTGCATTCCTGATCACAACCACGGTCTTGTTTCTTGGATTTCACCGTTTTTGTTTTGCACTTATTTAAAACCTCACCAGCATCTGTTATCTGGACACTTACCGAGTTTCTGCACCACAACATTTGCTTCCTGACTAGTCCATGGATTCGTATGCTGCCTCCTGTTTATGAACCTTGACTGTCTGGTTGTTGTCTCAGTTATCCCTTTCCAGGTTCGAATTAAAGCTCTTCACTTCAGTCGCTTATTGTGACCCCATCACTTCCCTGCCAGTTTTATAGGATAAAAGCAACTGAAGCTCAGGTTTACAACATTTCTCATGGACTTTGAAAAGATGTCAGACCTTGCTGATGGCAGTTTTCTGATTTTCACCAGATTCATTCAATAAACCCATTTACCCACTCTGTGTCAGGCTGACATTTGTGGTCGATAACAGTCGATACTGTTTTTTAAATAAATCTGAGTGTTTATTCTGAATTATATCCTTTGTGATATTCCCTTAATGTTTTCTTTCTTCATCCAGAATGCAGAAGGAAACTGTCTGAGTGTTAAAAAAAACCTTACCTGTGTTAGCTCTGGAATAATGAAAGGGGGATTTCTTTTTGATAATCCGACTGTAAGCATTAAAGCTGCAGATGAAATCCTTCATGCTTCCTAAACAACAAGATGATACAGGTATGCCAATGTGGTGGAAATCTGAACGCTGCTGAGTCATCGATAAAAAAAAACCCCACATCATCAACCAAAAACACCAGGATAATGAGGCAAGGTAACGTCTGTGGTTTCTTCACCTTAAGGGACCTTTTTAATAACACCAATTTACATCAGTCTCATGGAAATGGAAGCCTGGCTGTGGCTTTGTGCTTCTTTGTTTCCATATTCCAAGTTTCACCACATCGCTGTTTAATTTGAAGTGCTTGTTTTGACCTGAAGACTAATTTAAAGGACATGTTCTGTATGATAAAAAAACAAAGTCCAAAGTTCCAAATATCACTTTCTTAAAACAAAACTCTTTCAAATTTCCTCAATTTTTCAAAAATGTGTCTTGGCAGATTTAGAGATCTTTATAAATCTGCTTGGATGTTAATGACAAGTTTGCAACTTCAATTGTAAAGAGCCTCTGATCTGCATCGTTTGGACACATTCCTGCTCCAACACACTTGAATCAAATAGAGATCTGGACTTCCACACCTTGATTGAAACCGTTCCATTGCATTCCTGGCTGCATGTTTAGGGATGTTGGCCCGTTAGAAGATGACACTCCGGTTCTTTAACAGGTTTTCTTCAAACGTTGCCTGGATTTAGCTCCATCCATCCTCCCATCAACTCTGAACAGTTTCTTTGTTTCTGCCAAAGAAGCAAATGGCCACCGCATGATGCTGCCACCACCGTGCTTCATTTTGGGTATAGGTTCTTCGATCTACCACGTTTGTTTGCATCCACATAGGTTCTTTAGTCTTAGTTGTTAAGAGCACTTCCTTTAAAATGTTTGCAGTATGTCCTACATGGTTTGTAACAAACTGCCAACAAAACTTCATTTACTTTTCTTTTAATACAAGCCACTCCTACCAAAGATCAAATTACTTTAGAGTAACAGTCGTCCTTGGGATATATTTTCCTAGCTTACCTGTGGAAATCTGTTGCTCCTCCAGAGTAACCTTGGATCTCCTGTCTTCTCATCTGACTGATGCTCGCAGGTCAGTCTAGGAGGACGTCCATGTCTTGGTAGGTTTGCAGATGGGCTTTCCTCTCTCCATGTTCTCTCCATGTTGGACTGAACAGAGATCTGAGAGATGTTCCAATGTTTGCAGTATTGTTCTAGAACTGTGCTTGAAACTTCTCCACACTGTTTATCTGGACCTGTCTTCTAGGACTTTGGTCTCCATTATGCTGGTTGTTAAATCAAAACATTTGAAATTGGAACCAGATTTAATCGATCCCAGTAACACCTTGGTTACTACACAGGTGACCACTTAAGGAAAATGGCTGCACTGGAATCATCAATGTAAAGAGTGACCGCAACATGACAAATTCTGGAAGTTTAAGGCTGCATTTTTATATTTGTCAAGATCCTTTACTCTAAGATTTTAGCCACAACAGTTTGGTTTGTTTTTTTGGAGGTAGACATAGAAAAAGAAATGAAATTTTCCACACGCAAACTTCTCATGTCTAATTATCGACTTCACACTCAGACCTGAACAGCTCCTGTTGCTCAACTTCAAAACCTGAAGTGAAAACATTGCAGGTCAAATTAACTCATAAGAACAAAAGGATGAGTAAACAAAAAGGAGAGAGGGCGGAAAAAACGCATTCCGATCATGTTGGTTCAGGCGTTGCAGTAGCGGAATCTACATTTGAAGGACAAGCAGCAGGCAATGTTGGTGGCCTCAGAGTCCAAGCTGAAAACATTACGGAGGGTTTGATTCCCTGAAGAGACTTTTTTATGACAAATAAAGTCTCCTGTGTCTCCCTGAATAATGACGGAAACGACGAATTACTGGCGTGGGGGTGGGGGGTTTATATTCACATGTGATGAAGTTAACATCTGTCAGACTTTAATGCTGCTGTGTAGGAGGAGAGCTGCAGGCAGAAAGAGAAAGGGAGAGATTGTGGTTGAATTTGTCATTATCCCACCAGGTCGATGTGGGCCTTGACTTCCTAAGAACTAAAACAGAGAAATCCATCAAGCTTGCTTTGCATTAGTCCACTCTTCAGGACGACTGGAGTTCGAGAAACAATGGAAGATGGAATGGAAAAAACTGTGCTATGACCTAAATTTGATTCAATTAATGAGGAACAACTGCATTTATATAAGAGGTAAAGGTTTTTACATCAATGCCAGCTGAAATATTGGGAAAAAATGTTGGACAGCTTTTACTGCATTTAAGAAATTTGCTTTCCTCTAGAAAACTAGATTTTTGTAGCTTTGAAAGAGAGAAAAACCAAACAAATGACATTTACTCTGGTTACATTAGTTGAATTTATGATCTCTACCCGTGATAAATGCTGCAGGCGTGGAGGCATCCCGTACACTCGGGTCTGTTTCCTTTCTTCTTCCACATCAAAGATCTGACAAAACATGTTTAAATGCAACGCTCTTATTTACCATAGTGTCATTTAGCAGCGACAGAAGAAGAAAGGCTTGTGTTTGACCAGCGGCTGCTTCTTACAGCTAGGTCATTGAGCAAATAATAGACTGGTGTTCTCACATTTACACCGACAGAAAGTCCTTTGTAAGACTGAACTGTTTCACCTAAAACAACACGAGTTCACCTTCCTTACATTCATGCATTTCTATGACATTAAGCAGAAGATACAGTAAACTGTGCAGTAATGAAGGTTCACCAGCCTACGAGTCCAACCAGCTGCATCCAGACAGTGTTTTGTGGTTCTTAACAAAAAACAAAACCAAGGCCAAGATGGCTCCTAGGTTCATTGAACGTCTGTCCTTCGTCACTGTGATGTCAGTCAGTGCGAGTCGTCCACCAGGTTTTGGATCACTCTAACCCTTGGGTTTCCTGTATGTAAGACATTACCAGGAAAATCAGTAGATCAGTATCATAATCTGATACTTCATCAGATCATGAAACACATGAAACTGATAAAAAAGGCTCTTCCCTTACTATCCGTGATTCAAAGCTCTGAACAATGTAAACAGTTGGGACTTAGACTAGGATCACAAATGCCATCCAAATTTGACTTTTTTGCTCATATACAACCCATTCCCAATCATCAATACCTGCGCAATATAATCATAGATGGAGCTGCTGAAAAGGAGTTTGATCACCACAGAATCCAACAGTGGATACGAATAACCATAAGGAAAGTGTTTCATTTGATTATATGAACGAACAGCATGAATTAATAAACATGTTTTCAGAAACTGGTCAGTTTAGGTTACAATAGCAGCATCTGGTGGTCCGATGCACATGCCATACTGATTTGTTTGAACCATTCGGCCGCTGCAGCTGTGCAAACAGCCCGAACCCGCAGAGATGACGGAGTGTGTTACGAGGCATACTGGGCCCGGTACTTCTCTTAACATACTATCTGCATTAAAAGTCAAACATATATATAAAAGCTAAAACTTTAGAAGATTACAGTACAACCTTGCTATTTCAGCATGGTTTAGAAGGAAAACTAGGAACCATGTTTTTCTGATCAGATCATCATCAGCCTTTCATTTTCGGTGAAAACATAAAATGTCTGCAGCTCTGGAGCATGTAGTCGAGTGGTACCACAATGTCAGCATGGATACACCAAACTCCAAATCAATATTACTTTGGTCTTAAGGCTGTTATTTTCATGTTACGTTGGAAAATGTAACATTTATGTGTATTTTTTTTTCTTATTTCTGCAATATTACACCAAAATCTTTCTCACTGCTGCTTTTATACGTTTAACGGTGGCTCCGATCACAGCTTTGCCGATGACACTCAGTTCTATGTGTCACAAGAGAACATGTGCCTATAGATTTACCCTGTCAATATATTGAACAGATAATTGTGGGGATGCAAAAAACTGAAATTCTTCTCTGTGGCCCACCTACAAAAAAGTTAAATTATCGTTCGTCACCTAGAAATTTATAACCCGATAATCAGGTTACAATTATGGGTAGTACTGAACTTAGACCTTAACTTTAACAGCCACATTAAAACAATAACATCAATGGCTTAACATCTAAAAACATTTCCAGATTCAAAGTAATAGTTTCTGAACCAGACTTGGAGAGATTTATAAATGGATTTGTCTCTAGTTTGTTAGACTGATGTAACAGCCTGCTCACTGGGAGCTCTCTAATCTCTCAAAAACAAGCTGTAAGAATCCTGCAGAACATCTAAAATGCGGTCGCTGCAGTTCTCAGCAGAACCAGGAAATGTGACCATAATTGTGGTCAAGTCTCTGCACTGTCGATCATAGAATAGATTTTAAAGAAGCTCTAAGATTAGATTCCTCAGTTAGGATGTGAGGATATTATTGGGATAAATGTGAGAACATCTGCCCAGCAGCTGGAGATTGGTCCAAACTGAGTCATCAACAGAACAACGATCCCAAAAATTCAAAAAGTAAAGTGTTGTCATGGCCTAGTCAAAGTCCAGGCCTCAATCTGGACCTTCAGAGAGCAGAAAACAAAAGCATTCAAACTTCAACAATCTGCAAAAAGAATGGAGAAAAGTCGCTCCACAGCTTAGTTACTGCTGCTAAAGGAGGCTCAGCTGCTGGACTCTCCTCTTCCATTACTTTCTTTTTCTGCCATTATAATGAACTCAAACCATGTTTTATGGGTATAACTTAGATAGGAGGCAAAATAATAAAGTAGATGGAGACAGCAGATACATTCCAGCTTTACGGTTGTATCCATATTAAACTGAACCGAGGAGATCTCCACCTCAGTCCTGCTGAGTTTCAGTGGGACGGGTGGAGAAGTTAAGTAAGGACACGGCACTATTGTTTGCGCTCAGGCATTCTCGATGAGCTGGGACTATTCACCAGGGAGATTTCCTCTGTGTGTCACTCAGAGAGGAGATACCGGCTTTAACTGAAGGCTTATAGCTATGCAGACTTCATGAGGCGGGCGCACACAGAAACCAAGCTACAACTTAGACGGGCTTAGTAAGGATGCGGAAGGGTGGCTTTTACTGTGAACAACACAGAAATCCTGAAAGTTGGAACTGGAAGGTTCACACCGATGACGTTTAAAGCAAAGGCATTCCTGGCAGCTCCTGTTGGAAGGAGAAGGAAGAGGAGGAGAGGAGGTGTGGATGTTTGCATGTGTGTGGCCTCGTTTTCTTCTTCCAGACAAACAATGCACCATTCAGCAACACCAAGTACATAAGCCTAAACGGCTACAAATTGTTACAGGAAGGACATTCAAATGTTGAAGTTTATGAAGTCACGGGCGATAAAACATCTTAACAAGGATGGGAAAGTTCCTCCATCTGAACAAAAAGATGATATTAATCCACTACAACTAAATGCTTTCATAATCATCTATTAAAACACTTCCAGCTAGTTGGTTTGTGAGCAGCGCTAATAATCCTTCAGGGAGGCCCCATGAGTTCCAGCAGCTCTGTGATTTACTCCTCTGAAGATTAAACCCCTAATTTTAAGGCGTAGTCCATAACAATGTTGGGCTGTTTAGTCTGTAACCTTTAAAAAACAAAGAAGCAAAAGATAGAAACAGTTCTGTCACTTTAACTGGAAAAAAAGCACATTTTCTAACTTTGTTGTAACTGAGTTTTTAGGTCAGATTAGACATATGAATACCTCAGAGGTAACTTTATAGCACTGCATTGCTGCATGGGGCTGTGTGGGGGAATGCAAGGCTGGGATGCTTCAACAAATTTCAGAGAAAGCTTAAAGAAAAAGGCAAAAATGAAGGTAAAAGGTAGGAAGTGGAGAATAAAATGGCTCAGAGAAAACTGAGCTGATTTTAACCTGTCAGCTCCCTGCTGGGTTTACCAAGGAGTAATTTGTTGCCTGTGGCCTTTTCACCTCCCCTAGTGAACCTGCAGTGATATACTGACGCTTGGAGGGGGGCCAGATAGCTCCTAGTTTAAAGCGGCCCTGGGGACATGGAGGTTTGAATTGACTTGCCCTCAGGTGAAGCATGGAGTTGGAGGTTAAAAGAGAAGAAAACATAAAATAATCCATCATGCCAGTGCTGTCAACAGTTTCTGCTGCTCTTCACTCCTCAACACAAAGGTAGTAAGAGACGTTAGCAACCATGTTTATCAGAAAACCTAAAAGTTGTGCCGCTTAACGTCGGTTTCTACAGCTGCAGGGAGACTCCGACTGCGAGCCAGGAGACGCATACCTCAAACAGCAAAGCACTTTAACATCCAGAGGTCTCTTCAGTGGCTTTAAGAGCGAGTTGCAGCCTGTAAAATGACTCAGTTGGGTTACGTGTGTCTAAATGAGACTCTGACAGACAGGTAAAACCCTGCTTTCCTTTGTGTTTGTCTTCCTGGGATTTGTTGCTTCTTTCATCATAATTCTGCACTAGAAGCCGTCTGATAATTTAGAATACAAAGAGAGGATTCATGATTAGTGTTCCAAAGTTATTATTTGGTTTTTTTTTAAATTCTGTTTGTTTTCTAAAAGTCATTCTGGGAGATCAAAAACTTTTGTTATCTTTTCTGAACTCTTGATGCTGTAGATTAAGGTGAAACTCCATTGTCCATCTGTTCGTTGGAGAAGTTGGTAGCACTTCGGTCTAGGAGCAAGAAAATCCAGAGTTTGAATCCATAACTGGGCTTGTTCTATGTTGCATGATCTTTCTGTGCATGCAAGTTTGTTTGTTTATCTCGGTACTCTGGTGTCCTTCCACAGTCCGAACCATCTACCCTGTTAGAGAAAATGTTTGTTTAAACTGTTGCGTGGCATGTAACTCTCTGTGTTGCTATGTGATGGGCTGGTGACCTGTCCACAACCTGGACTGCGAACCCCACACCCCCAAAATGCCCCAATGAGGACACTTAGGTAGAGCCAATGGATTATTCTTCTAGAAGTAATATATATTTTTGACCTAGAAGAATAAAAATCCTCTAAACATGCAATTTTTAAAAAGTAAAATGTAAATAACAGAATTAATCCAGAGTCTTGGAAGAGTTGACCTGACCTGCATTGAAGCAGGTATGATGTAAGGTTCACACTGGAGAGGTAAGAAGAAGGAAGCCCGAGTACCCGGAGAGAATGCATTCATTCACAGGGTAGAATATGCAAGTGCATGCGGTAGGACCTCAAGCCAGGACTCAAACTCAGAATGTTTGCTCTGCAAAACGGCACCACAGTACTGTTGATCAAAATCATTCTAGGTCAGTCCCTCCAACAAAATGCGATTCAGCGATCACAGAAAAACACGCCCGCACCCCGTGGAGGTAAATTATAATTATATGCCTTAATTTCATTACACAATGGTATAACATTTAAAGCACTGTAAGTTTTAGATGACGTTTGTGTGCATTTTAAAAGGTAACTTGCATAAGCTGAACTGCTTCTGCAAATCACCATTTAGTTAAATGTGTACAGACAGGACGGAAGTGTCTTTGCTCCAATACATTTGAAATAATAATAAAAATTTAAAAAACAACTTCAGCGTAAACACGTAAGGACTTGTCAGATTTGATCAAGTCACAAATGCTCATTGGCAAAAAAACAAAGAAACGAGCAACTAACCCACACAGTGTTTAACACACAGGTCTGAACCACGGAGCGGTTTCTTTGAAACACGTGCCAGTTGACTTAAGATAGAAGTTTGGGGCCAGACTGCGAGTGGTTTTGCAGATTTGACGGGCATTTTTATTAAGGAGTGTATCGAGATCATGATGCATCAGAGGAACAGAGCAACAATAAAACATTCAGATCCATTTAAAAGCCACACCTTTAATCAGAGGTGCTTAGTCGACATGGATGCCCTACAGTGTAATTTACACATGCACAGCAAGAAGAAGAAGCTTCGGACGTGCATCTGACTCAGGTTTACTGGAATTAGAGATTTTAATCAAGTAAATCGTTATAGTCATTAGAGGTGCTTAAACCTACAGTGTCAGAACAAATAGGGAAAACACATGATAGCGGAGCCTTCAGACCAAGTAACAGAACTATCTTCAGGATACATCAAAACAGAGGCTAGCCTATTTTAGTCTGCACTCTGTCCCCTGACAAATGTCCAAGGAATTCTTTGGAATCCAAAGAAGGTAATGCAGAACCTCTCTTCACCGACCAGTCGGATGCAAACCCTTTAAAAGAAGACGTTAATATTTACCCTTGGCCCACTAAAAGTTTGAGATCAGAAAAAGATCATATAAATGCAACATTACCATTCAGATGCTATAAAAATACTGGATACCTCTTTGGAAGTGGCTCAATTCATTATTTTTGGTGTGTGAAAAGATCGGAGTTGGGCCATTAAAGTCGGATGTTGATCGCATTTGGCCAGATAAACATGATTAGTGTCTGATTTGTCTGCTGTGTGGACACACGCTGCTCTGCGTGTTTTAGATGCTTTAAAAGGCCATTTTTGAGGTATTTTGTTATGAACTGTGTCAGAATTAAACAGAAACACTTTGAAATTTGAAAATCACTCATAAAATAAATAAATGGTATTTTTAACAATTCTATTAGAAAATCTTAACAGGTTAGAGACATTCTAGACTTTGTATGCTTTCAATCCATCAAGTCATCACCTGTATTTTACGTAACTCCTCTGCTTGCCTTTACAGGACTCCAGCTTTGCAGTCAGGAGGATAAATTGTGCTCATGTGCGGCTGCATACGCACCACCTCTCAGTATTCAAAGATCGGTCTCTTTTCATTCCTGCTGCAGAACGCATGTATAAAGGATCCTACACTGTGGAGACTGCGTCTGGAGTTGGGAGGCAGCAGATTGTGGGATCATTCTGTTGACCTCTGCGGTCCCTTTCTACCCTCCAGCCATCACTCAAACGGTTTTCAGTTTCAGATCTGAACGGCACTGGCAGCAAGAGTCCATGTCTCATCCACCTGGAACATTCTTCCATTAGTCTCGTCGTATTACACCTCACCTTCGACTGACACTTAAATCCCCTACAAAGAATGCAGACGAAGCTCGGAGGGGAATGACGTCATGGCTCCGAGCTGCAACCAGTCGGCTCTGGGCGACACGACGGATCCAGACGTATCACAAAGACGGCTTTGATGCACGAGACAATTTCAGAGCCCTCAACTTGCCTCAGGCCAGACTGGAGTCCAGAGCGCTGGCGTTTATTCTTCCCCTACCGGCCACTCCAGCACAAGGTGCAGGGGTCACAGCCTCACTCTGCCTCGACTTTAGCAAAGCATCCGCATTCATAATCCACGTGATGGGGATTTTGGTGAAAAGCCTAAAACTGGAGAACCCTTAGAAAAACCTGAGGGTAATAATAAACATTTCTGATTGGTTTCCTCATGTTTTTTTTAAGATACACTTATAAACAACTTATTTATCTGCAACTTAATGTATTATTGAAAGAAAATATGTAACCTGTAGCTCAGCAGGCTAATCCGACTGAAAGCTTTACCAGACGCTCTCGTAATCATGCCCTCCTCTTACATATTTTCTCACTAATTCTTGCTAATTTCTACTGTGAGGTCGGAGGGTAAAATCAGAATCACCTGCAATTAAAGGCACGAGACAAATAAGGCGTGAAAAATGAAAAATTGCTTGTGTCTCTCTTTAAAAGAACGCAGTTAATCCGCGAAGGAAAACATTGAAATGTTTATCAAAAACCCGTAAAAAGACGAAAAGAAACATTAGATATGAGGAAATGTGTTTTGTTATTGAAGTGGAAGCTGAAATATGAACGTTGAAATCTGACTAAATGTCACAAAAATGCACCTGCAACACAGAATATAGGCTGTCAGTGGGTGGTTACTCTTAGTATTATTACTGATTCACTTTTTCCTGAATCTTTGTTTAGTATGTGACGTTAGTCCATGTGAAAAACAACTCTGCCTACTCTGCCGTTTGACTCCAGAACGCCTGTTTTTAGTAGTCGTTAGGACACATCGAAAACAAAGTGGGAAAGATTATGCTTTAGAGGTTTGAGCACGATAAACAGCGACGTGTTTGGATAAAACCAAACACAGCAAATCTGAACCAAACACAGCCTCCTGCTGTCACGCACAGCGGTGGAGGACTGGTGACCTGGGCTCGTTTTGCCCCTTGCAGTCACTGAGTGGACAAGTCACGTTTGAGGGTTTCTGATTATCATGCCATGATGAAGGTACTTCAACACTCCGGACTTTGGCTAGGCCACTACATACATTGCAGTGGAGATTTGTTTGGTGGAAAGCTATTATTCATGGCAACTTGTCCAGGTTAGGAAGGAGAACAGCCAAACAAACCATCTGCTGTTGTGATCTTTGGTGATAATGGACCTTATACTGTTTTGGACTTGTTGCTTCAGATGAGTGCTTCCTTCTATGTCTGGCCCAAATACTAGGTCGTACTTTTTCCTGTCCCCTCTGCTTTGGTTATTCTTCACCTTCTCTCAGCCTACCAACTTGTTCCCAACTCCCTAATTTCCCTCTGCCTGCTCTCTCTCCGGCTGCCTCCATTTAACTCTGATTAATCTCTCTTTTCCCTTTGCCACACTCCACTCTGGCTCAGTCTATTGAACTCTCCGGCTTCATTGTCTCCACTGGCTCCTTCCATTCATAGACATCTGTTGACCTGCTTGTCTTTAAAGATGTCCTGTAAGTTAAATTCTGTACTTCTTCGTCATCTTTAATTCTAAGGATTATGACGCCCACATATTTTCGCCATTCTTAGATTTTTTCTCTCACTTTTGTTTGCTGGTTTCCAAAATTCTTACAAATAGTTTTGTACCCCTTTTTTGAAGACTGTTTTTAGATATGTTGCCTTTACAGATCTTCGGCTTTTTGAGCCATTTTTTAAGAAATGGTACCTGTAGGTCAGTTGTTAAGTCGGCATCAAGTTGTAAAGGTAACTCCTTGTCCTGTACAAATGGATGGAGTAATCGGAAACCTTGTAAATGACAGAACAAACCTCTAAGGGGACGGATGCTTATTCAAAGCTCCGTGTTCCAGTTATGATGAAAAGTTTCACATAAAACCCAGATATTACAAGGATTTCACACAGATCACACAACATACTGACTTTCACAGGTTGTTTTAATCCAATCAGGTGGTCAACAAAGACCCAAAACCTACCAATAATGGTACAATCTGGGGAAATCCCCCTAGCAAGGTTTTTAATCACTTCTAAATGTTTATAATCTTCATGAATAGCCAATTCTCCCCACCAATAACCATGATGGCACTGAACCACATGGACTAAAACCATGTTGGAGTGCATAAACTGGAATCTTTAGCGCATTTAACGTTCGGATTCACACAACTATTATCAGCGTTGGAGATTTCAGGAACCAAATGATTCTTTCTATGTAAAACATGAAAATAAGACAGAAAGACATGTTCTCTTAGATAATGATAGGTTAGCCCTTTCTGAGTCTGTTCTCTGGCTTTTAAAATATTATTCTACATATTAGATATTCACCTGGAAGCTTTACCTCTAGTTTTCTGATGCCTACGGTGAGAACAGGTCATGTCATTAAATTGCACACCCCCAAAAACAGAAACTCAGGACTCAGCAAAATCCCCCTTTTGTCACAAGATCTCTGGCCTTGATGGTAATCTACCTGTCCCATAGGATTCTCCTCAGTTCACACCCCCATGGTGTGAGATTTGTGAGGGTAAAAAAAAAAAGAGTGCCTACAGAGACGAGGTGGCAGCACTTGAAGGACGGGTGAATGAGTGGAATTCAAGGATGCCCTAAAAAAAAGCGCTTTGCACATCACGAGAGTCAATAAGAAGACAAGCAGACGTGGAGACCAAAAGCAGAGGGATATAACTGCAAATGAGGTTCAAAATGTACAATGGTATTCCTGAGAGGGGCCTCGTGAAATGCTGAATGGTCTATTCATTCGTTCAAAAAGGAGGGGGAAAAAAGGAGAAATGGGTGGTAACCCGTGCTGCTGTTTAGCATTGTTGGTATCTTTTTGATAATTCTCAAAGGATCACATCACTCATGTAGATAAAATGCAGTATCTGCTATTGGCACATGCCATAAATCATTTAGGGTGTACATTTCCTACAAAATGTGGAGTAAAGGTGGGATGGGGGGTGGGGTATCTGGTTTCATGTCCTTCTGTATTCAGCAGCCTGTCAAAGAAGACTAGTGAACACGACCTGAAGCTGGAGACCGGGACAAAGTGCCAGGTACACGGATCCGATTTCCCCCGCTTCAGCCATACGCTGCTTTGTAGGGGGAATAATCTGCACCTGGTGGCCATGGAAACCAGTTCTCATCCAGACAAAAATAGCAGACGAGCTGACCACCTGGAGGAAAAGTGTGCCTTGCCGCGCGGCTAATGAGCCCCTACAAGTAAGAATGGCCCAGTAACTTCTGCAACAACCATTATAATGACGGCTCTAATTTAATGCTTATAGTGATCCTTTTTGACAAATATAAGAATATTGGTTTTTCTTGTTTTTTATACCTCAACAGACTTCAATTTCCAGGAGGAGCCAATGACAACAGACAGATGGATCACAAACACCTTTTGATGCTGGAGAAAAGTCCAGCAGAAAACTCTTGTTGCCATCCAGGCTCTGGTTTACACGACAACAGTGATCAGATTGTCTGAGGAGTAACAGCTTTATGGAAAAGATGCTCCATGTTTGTTTATCTATATCTAAGCTAAACTGTGGTTAGATATACCTGAAGGTCAATGTGCAGTTCTACTTACCAAAGCTAGAGAGTTTCTGCAGATTTATGAGCAGCATTAAAATGGTACTAGCTATTCCGAAAATCTTCAGTTTATAATCGGGCCTTCGTTAATGTGCTGCAGGAGAAGATCTTCTATTCTATGTCTGACAAAATACTTAAATAAACTTAAAACTATTGAATTTTCAAATTACTGAGTAGAAACATAAAAGAATATTCTTGTTTCATGTATTTATTGATCCAGAAGAAATACATCAGCATTGATCTGCAGAATTCCTATTTGGGTCTTTAATAAAAAACATGTATATACAGTAGAGTCCTGTAATTTGCACAGCTTCACATCTTACTTTGAGTGTTACGTGGCTTGGTCGGGAGAGACAAAACGAATAAGTGAGGGTTTCTCCACAAACAGGAAAGAGGTGCTGAGTGCTCCTACAAATCCACTTCTTTCAGCGCATGGGCAGTAATTACCGCGTTCCTCTGTATTTTGCTGCCGTCAACCCAGCATTTTGACAGCAACGGTTCCATGAGAGAACATCTGAAACACTGAGTGCAGCGAGGATGCAACGTAGAAATAACAGCTGTCAGCAACTTTCAAAAGGATGCAAGTCCAACTCCGTGTACGTTGCACCTCTGTAGGAAAAACTCCATATACAGCTTGGCTCAGAGGTTTCCTTGCACCATTTCATGATTATTAAAAACCAAAACGGTTTTCTCTGATTTTGAATTGATGGCAAAATTATCTCTAACAAAACCTTCTGCCTAGGTTGGTAGGTATGGGAAGATCTACTGGGTAGAACTGAACCCTGCTCTGAACTACAGACCTTCAAGCTGGACTCAAATCTGCAGCAGGAAAACGATCTGACGCCAGTCCGGTGAGAGAAGTTTAGCTTTTAAGTTTCATGTCGAATCCACAGAAAGAAATATTTGGATAAAGATTAGGTGTGTCCCAATCCAGCTTTCTGCACTTCCGATCCGATACTGATAATGTTGCTTTTAGAATCGGCCAATACCGCCCTACACGATTATCTATTAAAGTTTAAAGTTAGTTAGCCTACTTACTTTGTTGTCAGACTCATGTTGAAAAGAGTTTTACTCTTGATAACAACTAGCCAGCTGAATTAGGTGAGTTGGAATAATACACAATAGTTGGTAATGAGAAACTGACCTTTTTATTCAGGGATAAATAAACACAAAATACACAAAATAATAAGTAAGGAACAGAAATGGCATCAGTAAACCAAGGCTGCTCCTGTGTTCATCAATGATGAGTGAGACTGCGCTAAAAAGCCTCTCGTCTTTTTCATCCTTTAAAGTGAAATAATCCCACACAACTGACATTTTTACCAATGACGTTCAATTTACCTGGCCGTCTTAACCTTTTAGGCGCCGGAGATTTTTCAAGAAAATATACAATTTTGATATCAAGGTGTCAAAAGGCTGTAACTTTGAAGTGGTTTGAGATAAAGGTTTACTGTCAATGAGAAATATCTTCAGTATGAACCTAAATTTGGGATAGAAGTAGATTTGTCATGTAATTAGATTATCGTGACATCAACAGGTAGCGGCCAAATTGGAAAATGTCAATTCATCATTCAGAAAAAAGAGAAATGAAACCAATGGGCTCAGAATTTGGGCTCCACAATAACCAACAGGCTCATCAAAATTTAGGATCTTCCTCTTCCCTCAAGAACTGGCAGCCATCATAATCATCACCGCGGCATTGAATGCGGCAGTGAACGCCACCATTAGCGGTGTTTTCATCCCCACTATATTCACCCCTATTTACGGTGTTATGAGCCCCTCTGCCACCCCGACCACGTCCCCTGCGTGGCGTTTTCAAGACGGGGACACATCACGCATCGTGAGTTAAAAGAAACACTCTTTCGCTCTCCTCTCGTTACGCCCCACTGCTTCGCCGCCACGATTCTCTGCGCGAGTGTTTTACAAACACTTTTTACTCAAAAACTTTGAATAGAACCACGTCCACAAATGCTGCTCAGATTACTGGTACATATGTCCCCTAACCCCTGGTGAAAAGTAGTAACAAGATTCGACATCACATTTATAGATACAGCCTGTTTTATCCAGCAATGTTGTGTGCTGAATGTGTGCTGAAGGGGTTCTGGAAAATGCCGGATATTAGGGAAAACACAGCAAAGACTGGAATGGATTATCTAAATCGGTGCGCTGGACAACACGGATCGGATTAAAAAAACTGGATCGGGAGTTTGGATCGGAATTTTCCAGTGCTGGCCGATCCGACACAGATACGCATTTTTTGTAAATATCGCCGGCCGATCCGATATTTGGATCGGGACAATCCTAATGAAGATCTCAAACACATCCGAATAACATTAAGGAGTGAAGGAGGAAGTTCAAACCTTCAATCGCAATGACAATCGATCGTTTCTACACACTATCCTGTCTTTGTCTCGCTTTCTAACCATCCAGCCAGAGAAAGGTTTAAAGAGAAGAGGCAAATGCAAATGGAGGTGGATTAGCAGCACCGATGATGTATTCCAGGACATACTGAGCGGCTAGCAACTCAGGATGGTCATAAATGTCACACAGCAACAGTTTTCAGTCAGAGGCCATATAGTTTTAATGCAAGACAGACTGCTGCTGGAGCTCCTTTCAGTCGAAAGCATCACCGTCCAAAACAACAGTTTAGAAATACTTGGTTAATATGAGTTAGAACTGTGTTAAATTTCCCTTTGGGATAAATAAAGTCTTAATTTTTACTTAATTGTATAAAGCAGAATGTTAATCTGCTGAAATGGCAGCAGATTAACGTTCCTATGTTGAGATTTTAGATGCAATCAAAATTATTTGAGTGGGCAGTCGGCCACATGGGCGTTTATTGTTTTGTTAGGGAAACTTAAAATCCTTGTGTGAAGTCACTCTAAACTGAAGGCTAAAATGATATATTTATCACTTTTAACAACATTTTTTAGGTGTTTCTTTTTTGTGTGAGTAAAGTGATGTAAGAAAATATAGCAATCTCTAGAAGAAATCATGTAAACATCATATATATCATAGCATTCCAGGTCTATCCTCTCTAATATTTCCTAAGTAGATCTGTTCCAATAAAAACAGAACTATATCAAACCAAAGGCAGCTGAGTCCAGGTGTGCTAACACTGTAACTCGAACTGGTTCATGTTTTTTTTTTATGTAAGACTTCCTATGTCTTACAGGACCCAGATGGGCTGGATTAGGTCCTCCAAGGAGGATGTGACCCTCTTGGAAAATCAGCTCTATGTTGAAATAGAGGCAGAGCAAATTTTCATTGTTGGTCTCCACATTCTTCTCATTAACAGATTAAGCTTCAAAGCAATTTTGTAACGTGATTAACGTGTTACAAAGTTTCAACACAAAGATTAGGGTAAGGGCAGGAAGTCCCTTCAAAATGCAGCTCATCACTTAAGAGTAACTAGTCAAAAATCAGGTAACATGGACAAACCGACTGATGCGTTCTCTCTCCCAGGACTGTAGACCTCTGCAGGAATTCTTAATGTTTCTCGGTTGATTGTTCAAATCACACATTAAGAGAGAGACATTTAAAGTGATGTAATAATGAGGTGGAACCATTTTAGAACTGCCTCTAGCGTCAAACTTCAACCAGCACACCAATCAGGTTGGTCTAAAGAAAATATTTTAGATGCGACACATCATGAGTGTCCTTTGAAAAAAAGATGGAAAATGTCCTCCAAAGTTAGAAATGAGTCCAAAATCTACAACTACAGACAATGTTTACTAGATTCACAGCACAAATTCACAGAATAATTTGCCACTCTTTCATGAAGACACCTTTAGATGATTACGTAACACCATCATGCCAGGTATTTTCCCATATCTGTGTGGGATCTGGGTGGTCAGTCGTCTGAGTGCAGATCCCAGCCTAAACTGGACATTAACCGGAGTCCCACCCACAGACCCAGACGGAAACACAGGCTTCCAGCGAGTCCTGGCTGCAATGAGCCCACTGTCAGTCTGCAAACACAATACGGTCTAATTAACTCTCTAAAACGGTGGCCGCACAAAAATATGACAAAACAAAAGCGCAACAGGTCTTTAGACACTTTGGGGAAGGAAGATTAGGTGTAAGCAGGATTAATGACGAGAAAGTCCAGGAATTAGACATCACAAGGTTCACTGGGTGAAGAGAATCTGAGCACACTGATCCAAACTGAGGCAGCAAATCTGCTGGAGAACCAGACTTTAGCCCTGAGGGCGGCTAATTTTCATCTAGTTTACAGCATTGGATGCTAATTACACTTTTTGAAAATGACTGTGAAGGAGTTTCAGGCTGAGTTAGAAGCAGTGATGCAAATCTATCAACTGATAAAATCCTGGACAATTTCCCCTGGTTTCTTTTTGTTTGGTTTTTTTCAAACGTCCTGTCCCGCTGCCCCAGAAAAAAGGGGACACAAGGCCATTAAATGACACAGTTGGGGGTCCCTCGCAGCTGCTCCCCTCCCCCAGGCGACGTCACATGACAATAGGGATTCCTGACCCAGCTCCCAGGAATGAGAAGGACGGGACAGAGCTCCTGCGGAGGCTTCACCCGGCGGGACATCCAGAAACAGCTTTACCTGCTCTGAGCCCTTTAAGAGGGAAATATTCACATTTTCCAGTTTAAATGAGGATCAAATGTTTCATTTGGGTGAATTTGCATTAGTACATTTAGCATGGAAACTAATTTCTAAGTCGTCTTTCAAAGCTTTGCATTGATCACAGCTTATCAAATATTAAAAAATCTGCCAATCTGACGACTAAACCCTTATCAAACAAAAACAAATAAAGAAATCAATTAAAAACGGACTAAGATGGATGTCTTAGTCTGTCCAGAATGAATTATTCAGAGGATTTTGTTCTCTCTACAATCCAGGAGCTGAGTTGGTTGAATATGAACCAAATGATCAACGTAGAAAAGCAGGAAAAGTAAGACCCAGCAGGTCCGCACGTCCTTCCTGGTTCTGCAGATGTAGGTTTAAGGTAACCTCCAAACTTCAGCAAAATGGCATTTATTGATTTATTTTTTGTATTTTTGTAGGTAACATTTTAGAAAAAAAAACCTCTTGCATCTTATAAGTGATCCCAGCCAATCAAATAAATAAACACCATCCTCTGGGTTTTCATTCAAAGTCATCTGACAGCTCAACGGTTGTCCAACAAAACATTCTCTAAGAAGGACGTGAAACTCTCCAGGATTAAATGTTCAGAATACCAAGAAGAAGAAGAAAATGTCTAAGATGGTTTCATCTGAGGACAGAACAAATCTGCCAAGTTTAGATTTCTGCTTTTGTGTGAACTTTGAGATATGACATGGAGTCTGTTCAGATGCACAGTTCAAGGTGACCAAAGCAATGATACATGTAAACCATAGAGGCAACACACCTAAAAGGAGCAATCCTGCAGCTTTCTGCACACAGTCAATCAAAACACAACGTTTTTGACAAAGTCAGATAATATTTTCCTTTTGCATTTGATTTGCGATGGTTTCACTGCTTTAAGTGATCTATAGTGGCTGGGATGCCACTCCAGGAGAATCTCCAGCGGGTTCCTACCTGACCACTGAGACGCAGCCGGCAGGATGAGGACCAGGACGCAGCAGGAGAACATCTGCAGCCGAGAGGAACACCTGCAGGAGGAGGCAAGAAAAAGCCAATTCAGTTTCAAAACGCCTCCGTTTTACAGAAAGTGGCCAAAAGTTTCCCTGGAAGCCCGAATCCAGCACCTCATCTTCATCTCCTGTCCGGCTGGAGCTGCAGAGAGAGAAGTGAGAGGCTGTGCAGGACCAGCTGATGAGGAAGAGGAGGAGGAAGAGTTAGGGGGGGGGGGGCAGGACTTCCGCCAGGTCCTAAAGGAAACTAACAGGTTGGAGCAGATAGGCGCGAAAAACTCACAATCTTTACATATTAAAAGTAAGTAGATTTATATAATATGTATGTATAAATATTCCTGTAAATTAACATGACTATTATGATCAGTTTTATCATTTGTCACCTTGAATATTTAAACTCTTCCTGCGACAGTTGAAGGCTTTTATAAGACTTTTACATCTACATTAAAATGTTGATCGTGAGATATGTACAGATTTATATCTGCCAAAAAATCAAATAAAAAACTATGGAAAAGGAAAAATAAGATTTTTCACGTGTCGACACTGCCCTCTGCTGGCGGCTTTCGTTTGTCAACTTCCTGGATTTATTTCTCCATGACATAAAGAAAGATCAAGGAATCTTTATTTGTCATCACATCACATGTTAAACATGAGGTGGGAGGAAATTCTAATCCCCTGGTCCAGTTTACACCCTGATAGAAATTTTAAATAATGTAATAAAATATAAGAACTATGCGAGAAATAGGATTTGACTACACAGAATCTACAATATGGGACTTCGGACATAGCAGCAATGAAAATTCGGAGTGCAAGTGACATATTAAGTGACATTTTAAAGTGTGATATTAAAGTGAACAGTGCCGGTTAAATGAGAAAGTGTTTTTCATTTGTCCTTACGTGTGTTTGAGAGTCTCACAGCTTCAGGAATGAAGCTGTTTCTCAGTCTGGTGGTTTTACACTTGATGCTCCGCAGCCTCCTGCCTGAGGGGAGCGGGACAAAAAGTGAGTGTGCTGGGTGTGTGGGATCCTTCATGATGCCGGAGGCCCTCTTCCTGCATCTGGAGGTGTAGATGTCTGTGGTGCTGGGGAGGCTGACTCCAACAGTCCTCTGTGCAGCCTTCACCACCCTCTGCAGAGCTTTCCTGTCTGCAGCAGAGCAGCTTCTATGCCACACGTTGATGCTGGAGCACAAGACGCTCTCCATCACACATCTGTAGAAGGAGGTGAGAACAGCAGCTGTGAGAAGTTCCTCACCTGCCATCCTAACAAGTAAAACGGGTAAATGTCCAATAAATTAGAAACTAAGAATGAGAACAGAACATCATTTTGTCAAGTTGGCTGTCCTATAAGTTAATTCTCTGTTTGATTTAAACCATTTATGCTGAATTTTCCAGTTAATATCCACGAAAGAAGCCCAGGATGAGACATAGCTTTGTTAGACATGTACCATACATGCTCACAGAGTCTGTGTGATATATTTAATAAATGTGTAACGAATGTAGTAATTCTGATGGTCACAAATCTGCAAGGTTAGGTAGGAAGTACCGCTCCTCACACGTTGTTGAGCCACATTGGCACAAAGATCCACAGGCGCTCTTCTTCTGCGGCTTTCAAAAACGGAAAACAGTTAGAAAAGTACAAAATAATGAAGCCCAAAAAGAACCAGTCCAAGATGTTTCTGCTTGAACCAGCTTTTTATTAATAAAAGGCAAATAAGACAAACGGGCATATTTTTTAGACTTACAGGGATAGAGTAAATTAATAAATGAAACTTAACTTAATATGAAAATGTTGTATTCTTCTTGCTACCAGAAATGATATTGAGCCAGTTTTAACTAATCGACTGATATGAGTACGTTAAAAGATAACTAACATAACCGAGCGATTCCGATCTTGATATATTGTGCATCCCTAATCCTATTGGTAGTCATATTACTTATGGCATTAATACAACTATTTATTGGATAAATCCCCATTTTTATTTGAGATATTACCGAAGATGTCCAGAGGGTGGAGTTGGTTTTATTTAAATGAAGAATATCAGTTTCTTGGCTCTCCTTTCAATGATCTATTGTTTTATTTTTTTTGTGTATGTTTCCATGTCTGATTGGTCTACCTGTAGAATCAGTGCCAACTTTGTTGATTTATAGTTAAAAAAAACAGAAAAACAGACAGTCTAAGAGACTTCTGGCTGCTAGAATGGAGATCCTTGTTGTCACTGTAGGTTTTAATTAAGGTTCTCACTACAAATTGCGATAGGCCAAGGCCTCCTTTAGTTGTTAGTCGGTCGGTCTGTCTGCCGGCTTCCAGGGAACTGTCTGAACACGCACTGAGCTCTGTGGACGTAGCATCACATTCCAGCTTCAAGGAGAAGAAAGAGCATGCTGCTGTTAAAGGTAGGAGGATAATCTTACATAGAGCAGCCTGCAGCTCTGTCAGCAGACACTCATATATACTCCATGCTTCATCTCCATAAAGAGAACACAACTCCACTAGTTGCATCACAGGATTAATGCGTCACACTAGAGCTTGTTGTAATTTTACTGTTATAGGACAGACAAGGGAAGGCTTTGAGTTTGAGTTCAGCGGTTAGGAGAGTAAAATAAGCCCATTTATATGTGGTTGGTTGTGAAAGTGGTTTTCTGTACACAGCAGGAGAAAAGCAACAAATTCCTCTGGAAACTTAATGGACTATAGGCTGCATTGTTGTAGTTATTATTAAAAGGATGTAAAACAAATTTCCTTTGGTCAAATTAGATTTTTGGCCGTCATGCAAAAGGCTTTTTACACAGAGCACTTTCACAAACAAGGGGGTGGTCGCAATATGAAATGGGGATGCTTCTTTTGTTTCCAGTTGATGGGAAGATGGAAGGTAAATTCAGGACAATCCCTGAAGAAAACCTGTAAGAGGCTACAAAAGACCTGAGACTGAGGTGGAGGTTCACCTTCCAGCAGGACAATCAATCTAAACGTGCAGCGGGAGATATAATGTTTACACAGCTGAAATCACTTATTTTTTCATGGTCAGTCACACTACTTTATTCAGTGCAATCACAGTTTACAAATCCAAAATGAACCACATGCACCGTGACACACAGAAACACAATCTTTACAAAAGTAACAGTGGATGCTGCCGTCAGGGTTAGAAGGTTGAGAAGGTTCAGCTGCAATCCGACCTGCACGGCCTAAAGTGGTGGAGGTGAACAGTTCCTGCAGAGGTCGAAGATTGCAGCCGATTGCTTTCACAGCAGTCATAACAACGTACTTAAGTGTTTGTCCGTCTTTGGCTGTGGCCCCAGTGAACCACACAGTAATGGAGATGGTCAGGATGGACTCAATGGTGGCTGATTAGAACTGCAAAATCAGTTCGAGTTTACTCAGCTGCCACAGGAAGAACATCCTCTGTTGAGCCTTATTGATTTGGGAGCTGATGGTCGGCTCCCACTTGAGATCCTGAGAGATGGTGCTGTGACCTTCTTGAAGTTCAGAGTCATCTCCGCTGTTTTCTGAGCGTTGATCTCCAGGTTGTTTCTGTTGCAGCAGGAAAGCAGTTGGCCCACCTCCCTCCTGAAGGGAGAATTATCTCTAATCCTCTCAAACCTGATCGGTTTCACGGAATGATGGCTGGAGGTGCAGCAGTTCCTGTACAAGGAGAAGAGCAGATGTGAAAGTACACAGCCCTAAGGAACCCGTGCTGATGGCCCGAGTCTCTGTGAAGTTCTTTCGAAGCCCCACATACTGCCTCCTATTCGACCGGAAGGATTGAGAAGGATGAAGAAGAAATGCTCAGCAATGCTAACAGTGCTTACATCCTAATTTACTACGTCTGGCTTTTTTGGTGCAGAATTATGATAAGTTTCTCACGTGCATGACATGTAGGATAAAATGCGAGATGAACATTAACACGGATACTTTGAATACTATCGGTCATGTATCCAAATTATTGCCACATATAAAACTGCCACAATATCTTATTTATTTATATATATATATATGTATATATATGTATATATATATATGTATATATATATATATATATATATATATATATATATATATATATATATATATATATATATATATATATATATATATATATATATATATATATATATATATATATATATATATATATAT
>JAVLVB010000846.1:1864877-1895805 GCA_032876305.1 Orestias chungarensis | reverse complement strand
CTCAGATTTCTGTCCATTTGATTCTAGGATGATGTAAGCTGGATAAATATGTACACTGAGGTCATTTACTTGGGTAAACACAAGGAGAGAAGGGAAAAGGAAGGATATAAGATGTCTTACTTGTTGGCTATGTGCTTTTCTGTAAAAATTTTTAAATGACCAGCATAGGTAACATGAAAATATTCAATAATAGCCCTTAAAACGTAATAATTTGGTTTTCTTGTACAGTAGCATTTCTATTTGTCAATTTAAATAAGTAATTTCACAGTGGAATTAATAAGCAGAACCTTAATGGAGATGTCTAAATAAACCCAGTTTAGCAACTTGTGTAATGCTTTAATGTTATCAAAATGTATGCTAATTTACTCAGCTTACTAAAGCTCTAAGGATGGTTGTCCATATGAGGTGAGAGGGGTTTTAGAATGGGTATGAGAGATTGTAAATATAAAATTTGAAATCATAGTATTTGTCTGTCTTTCTAGTTAGAATGTAAAAGGCAGCTAAACATGTTTAAATTTGGTTTAAAAAAACTATTAGTAAGCCAAACAGTCTAAGATAAGTAAACGAAAAGCTTTGCACACAGATTGCTAAATAAAGCCCACGTTCTGTTGTTTACAACTGTCTGGTAATGTCTGATGGTGTCAGTTGCAAACAGTTCATTCCCTATCTAACACCTCTGAGTGTTTACAACCTTCTCATTCCTTAACAAAACAAGTTCCTTGTCTTTTGATTTGACTCATTTACTTAACTGGAATCTGTCATAAAACATATCTGAATTTATAGTGTTACTACAGGCACATAGCTGTGTTGTGAAATTCCAATGGGTCAAATTATTCTGAGTACCAACACTGTCAAGAACAGTCAAGCACTACCTTAGGTTTCCAGAGGGTATATATTGAATTTATTTTCTTCAAATGATAGATATGTAAATGACTTATATTGCGAGGAGCTGAAACATCTACAACAGGCAAGCAAAGGGCCTTTGCATTGCTGGTTATATTACTGCCATGATGTGCTTGAGTGACAGTATAGCAAAAAACAGAGTTAAGTTAGGTAGATCCCTCGTAGAAGTGTGACTACGGTTTTATTCTGGGTTTACATAAGTGGCAGTAGTCAAAATATGCAAAATCATGGCATGCTGATATATAACTATTTAAGTGGCTTCACTTATATTATTTTGGCATCCAACAGACATGTTTAGGTTAAGATTGCATTTGGTGCAGACTATTATATGGATCGTCTGGGACTATAGTTGGCATAACTAGATGATACAAAAGTCCAGTGAATCATCACAGGGGCACAGGACAGGTCTTACATAGCTTTAAAACACATAGCTGGTAGCAGTTCAATTTTATTTCTGAATCAGGCTTATATTTAGCCATTATACAACTTGGGGATAACAAGACCAATAGAATATAGTGTTCGAAATACAATTTGGGATGACACAGCTTGTGCTGTATTTATTTTCTCATTGCCTTTAACACCAGGACACTGAATTACACAAAAACGAACTTGTGTAATTATTCTCTTTGTTGGTCTTTATTTGAACAGCTTTTATTGAAACATTAAACTCAGCTTTCTGAAATTTGCATTGTATAAATCTGGGCAATCAGTTCTTTCCACAAGAATGGTCAGAAAGGCAGTAAGAGAGAAAACTGTCTCTGTGGTGGCTGCTTTTTGCAAATAAGTTTATCCCTTCTTAGTCCCACAAGTGGGGAAATTCAGTATCCACATTTCACATATCCGTAAACACTTATGACCACTTCCAATATTAGACATTATATTCCCCAGTTTAAGAAACTTTTGCTTGAACTTTCCTTTGATTCCAGAGCCACCTATCCGATTTAAGCAACCTCTCTATGACCTTGAAGTTTGGGAACAGGATTTAGCTGTTTTAGAGTGTGAAGTTCCAGAAGATTCTGTTCCCATTACATGGTATCTGGAGGATAGGCGACTGCAGCCAGGTGCCAAATATGGAATGGAGGAGTGGGGAACAAAACGAAGGCTGACAATACGTGACATTGGAGTTGATGACGATGGAATTTACCTCTGTGAGATGCCTGATGGAGGTAGAAGTATAGCAGAGGTAGCTGTGAAAGGTAATTATATTTGATATATTGCATTTAAATAACTTACATTGACATACATGATATAGCCTTACTGACCACAGAATATACTGTAGTTCCAGTGGTTACCTTAAATGGATCCGTGCTCAACAAATATTCACCTGAGTATTATCCATGCATAATATAAAAGTGCATTTGCTTTTCAAGGAGATTAAACGTGAACCTATATATCAAATGTAGGCTATTCCAGAATTAATTTGTGTTAAACTATACAGACGATTGGCAGTACAGTCCCAATGCTATGAACTTGCTTATGACACCATATTAGGTGTACGTAAATCCAAGTTTATAGCATGGCAGAAGGACTAGTAGCTATGCTAAATCTGACAGGCTAAATTAATTAAATTAAATTAAGTTCAATTTCATAGTGCCAATTTCAAACGCAAGTCATCTCAACACACTGTAGGTTATTATAGGCTTAGGCTGCTGGAGGACAGTCTGACAAGTTTTCCTCATTCCAGTAATTTCTTCTTCTGTCCAGTTTGTATTAGTTGCAGCTTTTTTAGCTTATAACTTTATATTTAAACTTGCCTATTGCAACATATTTATAGAAAGAACTCAAGATAAATGGGCTGCAGAGTGAGAGTCACCTTGGTGTCATGGATGGATGTTTGATTGAATGATTTATTGATTAAAATTTCTGTTTTCTTCCAGGTACAATTTTGCGAAAGCTTCCAAGGAAAGTAGATGTGTTGGAAGGTGAAAATGCTGCCTTTTGTGTTGAAGTGGAAAAAGAAGAGATGGACATACACTGGTACAAGGATGGCATGGAGCTGCGTGAAACCCATCAGACTATCCTTAAGTCCTTTGGTCGAACTCACATACTGGTTTTTGTCAATACCATGCCCCAAGACTCTGGCCTTGTAACCTTCGTTGTTGGCAGGTCCAAGACCTCATCTCAGTTAAGAGTGAAAGGTGTGTCCATTACTAGTATTTACTGCCAAATTAGCCAGACTTACTTGGAAAATCTCTACATTTACCAGCATTATACATTAAAAATTTGCTTTTCTTTTTAGCTGCCCGACATAGTCCTCCAAGCTGTCCAGCAGGGGTTCAGATCAACACGGAGCGGGCTAATGCTGCTCTTCTCTCGTGGGTTCCTGCTCCAGATTCACGAAAGAACCCTCCATCTGGTTATGTGCTTGAACGTCAAGAAGTAGGCACTGGCTCGCAGGAATGGCTGCGGTGTCTGACCACTGATTCTGCAACCTCAGTGGAGATCCTTGGAGATAGTGTCCCATGTGAAGCAGATTATCGTTTTCGGATTTGTAGTGTAAATAAATATGGGAAAAGCAGCAATGTTGAGTTTCCAAGAACTGTTCATTTAGGTAATTCAGCTACAATAATAAAGCTTTTTTAAGTTTTTGTTTAAAATTCTGTTAAGGGAATTACATGATAAACGTTGATTAAAGTCCTTTTTTTGCAGTCCCTGTAGCCAGAATTCAAGCTCCTTTACAGGATGCATTGGTACCAGAAGGACAAGATGCTCTTTTTACCATTGAACTTTCTGCTTCGGTTATTGGTACATGGTACCTAAATGGTACCCAGCTTCAAGATGATGAACGTTATTCCCTCCGCCGATCAAGGACACACCAGTCTCTTCGTATACGAGGAGTACGTGATATAGACAATGGAGCAGAGATTACATTCATTGCCTATGGTATTCGAGATTCTGCAGCTCTGTACATTCAAGGTAGGTATAGTACCTAGTGATAACCTGGAAACTGTAGTTATGGTGTGATCAAATAAATATTATGATGAACTTTTAGAGAAAATTAAAAGGATCAAGAGAACGGGGTTATGAAGTGTAACAAATGTAAGTGACTGTAAAGTCATAGAGGGAAAATAGAGGCCAAACAGAAAAACGAAACATGTTTAAAAAATTATTGTTGCCAGTATTTGTTGTTTGAGTATCACTCTTTTTCTAAAACTTACAGCTCCACTTGTCAAGTTTTCACCGCTCTCCGAAATGGATCGAAACAAGTTCATAGAGGTTGGTAACCCCATTGTGCTCTACTGCGAGCTCTCTGATCCTTCTGCTCCAGTGCACTGGTACAAGAATGGCATAGAGTTACAAACTATGGAAGGTCTTCATATTCAATCGGAGGGCACAATGAGACGAATTGTAATCCAGTCTGCAGACTTCTCACATTCAGGAGTTTATTGTTGTGATGCCATTGACGATGTCATCAGGTTTAATGTGGAAGTGGAAGGTAAGATTCTTTAGTTTCTGTTAAGATCTCTGTAGTTTAATTAAACATACATTTTTGTGTTGGTTGAACATTCTACTTTTTCCTTAATAAAATACAGGAATTCATTTAACTGTTTTCTTAAGCAGCCTTATAGAAGCACAGCTTTCACAGCTTAACCAATTATCTCTAAATCTCCATAGCCCCACCTGTGAGGTTTTCAGCTATTCCAGATGCTGAAAAGAACAAAACCATCCAAGCAGGCGGGCCATTTATTTTAGAGTGTGAGCTCTCAAATCCATCTGCCCAGGTGTACTGGTACAAAGATGGATCAAAGCTCCATCCCCAAAATGGAGTAGATATTCAAGCTGATGGGTTGACTAGAAAACTGGTTGTGCATTCAGCAGATGTTGCACACTCAGGCTTGTATTGCTGCAAGACAAAGGGCGACACCATCACCTTCAGTGTGGAGATCACAGGTGATTTCTTCCTTCCTTAGACATGAAAACCATTAATCATAATCAGCAAAACAACTAACTCTTAAGACACTCTTGTGTGTTGTCTGATGTTTTGTTGTCTGTCTTCTAGCCACTAAAATCTACTCTTACATGTTTAGCCTTCAGCATGTTAGTAATTAAGTTATCAAAAATTTGATTAGAAATAATAATTTAAATGGCTAACGTGAGGTTAACTGAAGGTTGTCATGCATTCTAAACATATCCGTAGCTCCACCAATGACGTTTTCAGCTATTCCTGAAGATATGAAGATTAAGTTGATTGAAGCTGGTAACCCTATAGTACTCCAGTGTGTGGTGTCGGATCCCAATGCCCAGGTTTGCTGGTACAAGGATGAAATGAAGCTCATTTCCAGCTCTGGGTTAGAAATCCATTCAGTGGGCAACACAAGAACATTAGTTATTCAGTCTGCAAAGCTGTCCCACTCTGGTTTATACAGATGCACCACTGAGGATGATACCATGGAATTTCAAGTGGAGATTAAAGGTGACTTCACACATCTTTTCTTAAATGTTGATTTCATAACCACCACCTCTCTCAAGAAGCCACTAACTATCTCTGCTTAAGAGCTATGTGGTTTGATTACTGCTGTATTCATGCCACAGAAAAAGTTGTTAACTATTATTTATTCTCACTTGCTGTGTAACTGCTGTGGCTTTCTCTGAGCTCAAAGTCTCAAAAGCTCTTTCAAACTTCTGCTCAGAAGTTATATGTTTCAAAGGAATGCATTTCCACAACCTTGGGTTTATTTAGTTGTCCTGAATTCCCAATGTTAGCTCTACCTGTGACAAAATCTACTATCTTTGATGCTGAGAGTGGCAAGTCACTTGAAGTCGGCAACCCTTTGAAGGTGGAATGTGAGGTTGCAGACCCCACTGTCCCAGTCTGCTGGAATAAAGATGGTAAAATCCTGAAAAAGAGCCGGGATAAGCAAGGTAATGGCACACCAACAGGACCCATTATCCCAACTCCTGCGCTTTTGCACTCAGGGCTATCCTGCTGCAAAATCACTGAGGCCCCAATCCAATTCTCTGTGGAAGATAAAGGTGATATTTTTTTCCAGTTGTTTCACTATCATAGCAAATCCTAAAGCTTCATAGAGGCTAGATATGACTAACACTTATATGCATATCTGTACATGTTTATGTGATGCTGTGTCTAAAGATGTGTGTCTGGAAGGTGTTTTAAGATTAATCTCTACTGACAGAACGAAGACACATTTTTAGTATGTAAAAGGAATACCATTCCTGGTTGAGTTTGAAATATGAAGGATTCTTTGTGAAAGCTTCTAAAGCTTACCCTTTCTTCAAGGTGCACCTTTCCTTGTTTTATTTTAGTCACATTTTAAATTACTATCTTTAGCTCCAACACTGTCGCCCTACCGGGAGGTTGGAGAATTGAAAACACTAGAAGAAATCTGTCCAATCGAACCAGTTGGTGAAAGCTCAGACCCTGCGTGGCAGGTGTCATGGCAAAGAGACAAAGAATCATATTCAAGCAGAAAATTTGATTTTGAAAGAGAAGACATTGAGGAGATCCTTGCTATTGAACCATCTCATCCTTCAAACTCTGGAGCATACTATTGTGCAACAGCAGAGGATGTGGCCACATTAATAGTACAAAATCAAGGTGATCTTTTTCATTTGCAAATGCTTTTATAAAGTTCTGTCTTAGTCTTACAGTGGTGTACAGTTTGCTTTTTTTATGCATCTTTGAAAGACTGTCTTTAGGTTTAGGTTATAGAAATGAGGATGATCTACATTGAACTTATTCCTTAATGATTCTTTGTAGTGTCCCCCCCAACATATGTGATTGACACCGATGAGGGGACAAGGTCAGCTGAAGAACACTCCCCAATTGTTCAGCAGTTTGAGATTTCAGATCCCATCGCAAAAGCTTGTTGGTACAAAGACGGAACCCAAATTTATCCTAAAAGAGAAGCTGACAGTGATGAGCACAGCCAAATATTGCCACTTCAGTCATATCAGTTGTCTCATGATGGCAGGTTTGGCTGGGATGCATCTGATGATGTACCGTCAAAAGAGGACATAAAAGGTGTTGTCCGTTGTTCTTGCACATTTAAGACACAAGAATTTAGTAACATGCGTGTAGCTTTTACCCACCTTACTGTTTTTTTCTTTGGCTTTGTCCAAACAGCAGAGAAGTGTCACTTGGGTGACCAGATTGGTGAGGTAACTGATGCATCAGCCCACTACTCTGTGGAAATCAAAGGTGATTTGATGTTTTAAAATCAGTCATCCATGTTAACCCAGCCCATAAATGCCACTAACAGAAGTGGTGTTCACTAAGATTCACTATTAGCTCATTTATGTGAGCCATCTCTAAATCTTTTTCCTTTAAAGAATAGCCTTGTATCACATTTTCATCCCTGATATTAGGTCATTTAATGATATTTTTTGCACTTACTCAATTCTATGTTCTTTATGTAAATATGTTGCTGCTTACTAACATGTGTGTTGTTTGTCAATTCATTCTTCATTTTAACAATCATCTTTGCTCACAACTTGCAACTCTTAAAGTCCATCTTTTGTCCTATTCATTTCAAGATCCTGTCATTTACATTGCTGCCCTGAACCTTTGCCTTTTGCTATGACAACAAATTCTTCTCCTAAGACAACTAAAAAATTGTCCTTCTAGGTTTAAAGGGATTAGCATTGATTGTATAACAGGAGTCATTTTAAAGGATACATGATGTTTACTTTAAGACCAATCCTGGTCGATCTTCTTGATTGTCTTTGCAACGGATTATCCCATAACTTCATGCTAACCCCCACTGCTGTAAAACATGTTGTTAGAAAAAAATAAGAACACAAGCAACTGAAAACCTTTCTCTGTGTACATCACAATGCTTATAGCTACATCGCCAAGGCTATCTTCTGACCAAGAAAGGAACAAGTCTACGGAAGAGGCTTATTCTGACCAAGATATCCAGATGTCCTCACAATGCAGTTCTGGCATCTTCACTGGAAATATGGGAGACAAAGTTTATGCAGAGTATACACCACCCTTTTGTCCAACATATGAACTTACATCTGACTACAATACCAATAAATCCAACTTTAACTTTATTCAGACTAAACTTGAGTCAGAGAACTGTATTCCACCAACGCAGACAAACCACTCTGAAAAAAAGCCAAATAATCAACCAGAGCCAGATAACCTTCTTAAGACTTTAAACACCATGACAGAGAGAAGTTCAAGAAACAAAGAGGCTTCAAGACTCCAGCCAGAAAGGTTTTGTGCACCCTTAGAAACTGGAACTCAACAACATGAGGAGTGGTTTGAAATCTTAAAAAGTTCAAATGTAACAACAACAGAGGGCTCCGAATCTATCCAGGCAACTATTGCCCTTTCAGAGAGTTATGACTCCAAACAAAGGTCAGCTGCTCTTTCTGAAAAGCTTCTAGACTGCTTATCATCTGGGAGCATCAACTTTCCAAGCCCAAACAACTGTTTCAAGACATTAGCGGACCAGTCAGACGAGTTAAACCCACCCAGATACTCATCAGTTGCACTTTCACAGGATTTGGTAGATGCAACATCTTTAGATTTTTGTCAAAATAATAAGACACAAACCTTTCAATGTGATCATCTAAAATCAACAACAAATGTCAAACTGGAAAACCTTAATGACACAGGGCAGACCATATACAACCTAACAGATTTGCCAAGTCTGTCAAATAACAAAAAGACTATTGAAAACAAGGATCATCAGAGTACAGATCCAACACAAGATCAAATGGACCAGTCGAACAACTGTGGGGAATGTTTTACGACTTGCTTTCCAGGTGTTTATGACACCAAGAATGAATCTGCACAATCGCAGTCAAAGATTAATGTAGCAAGAACACTTGACTTTCACTGGAGTGACAGCGTTACTGCAAAAAAGGTGGCTGATGAAGGTGATTTTTATGGTTGGCATAAAAAAAGTGATGGGCACAATGTTGACATTGTGTATGTTGAAGAATATTTTTAGCAATCATTGACATTTTTAAAAATTGTTAATAACTTAGGTAATTATGCCTTCTAAAACTTCAGTAGCTAAAGCTAAACCAAGTTTAGCAGATAAGCTGATAGGAATTATACGAAACAGAGAAAGAAAATATACATTTAAGTTGTAAAACCTGACTGACACAGCTAGCTATAAAAAGTCTAACTAAAACATCTTTTGTTTCAATGACTAATATTGAAGATTATATTTATGATTTTTCTTTAACCAAATTTTTTTGGTATGACTAATCTTGAGCTCAAATTTTACTCTTTACATTTATTAAATATTATTTGTTATAGTCGTAATAGTGATGACACTTTTTTCTTGATATTACCCCAAGCATCCTCAACTCAGCCAGTGAGAATCAAAACTCTTCATGAGGCTGAAAAGAACAAGAGTGTTGAAGTTGGTGAACCCATCGAGCTTCGATGTGAGATATCAGATCCTAGTTGTCAAGTAACCTGGTTAAAGGATGGTGAAAAACTGTCTGAAGCAACTGGGCAAATGGTCACAGTGGGCTATGTTAAAACTCTGGCTTTCCAATCAGCGATGCTGTCTCATGCAGGAGTGTACAGCTGCAAGACCGCAGATGATGCAGTGCACTTTTATGTGGATGTTAAAGGTGACAATTTGTTTCTTATTACATTTCTTTTGTTACTCAGGTTCAATTTACTTTCATATTAAATTAGAAAATAGAAAAAAACCTTATGTTTTTTGTGTTAGCACTGTCTAGACAGGAAGGATTTTCTCTAAAATATAGAAATCTGGAAGAAAATAGAAACTAAATATTTAATTTTCCTAGATATTTAAGCTTCCTTCAAACATCAACATCACATCAACAACAATGTTATTCTATGCGACCAAAATTATTAAGAAACTCTTTATCAATTATTACATTACTTTAATGGGAAACATTGAGCAACCCAGCCTAATAATGGTTTTCTCCCAACCCTAAAATAATTCACAGAAATTAAATCTGTTCGCAGAATATTCCATAGAACATTTATAAAATATTTAAAGGAAACATCAGTTTGGGAAGGTGAAATACCTGTGGGCAAAACAATTTGACACGCTATTGTTTGGCATTTGAAAATGAGCTAATCCATGATTACATGGAATGATACAGTTACAAATAGTTCCAGTTAAACTACTAATTTGTTGCTTTCTGGGAGACAATGAAAGGAACCAAAAGGTCACTCATGACCTAGGAATCCAACCATGTAAACATGTTGAAGTCAGTTACATGTTTAGCATATTAATATATTATTGATATGATCTGTTCAACTTCTTTTTGGAGATTAAGTTACAGGATCAGAATTGTCAACTAGATAATTAGATTTTTCAGCCTTTGATGAAGGATCCAAATGGTTGTAGAATTTCACCCTCCAGTGAGTTTTAGGTTTGCCCCATGGCCTCTTTCCACCTGGACTTGCTTGCAAGACCTTTAAAAGCAGGCGTCCAAGATACATTCCAATCAGATGTTCATTTAACCTTTTTAATTTGAAGGAACCTGGCTTCTCATAGGATCACAAGAATTCTCATTCTATCTGTAAGACAAAAAGAATAAGATCCCAAATACAAGTAACTGAACTTGGCTTCCTCTGCAGTGTGGGAGGACACTCCATTGGGGTGAGAGGGAAGAGCTAGGCCATCTTGGAGGAGCTTAGAGTAGAGCCACCTAAGGTTTTTGCATCTTTCCCTATGCCCCATGACAGCCTGCCTTGGAAGGTGTTTGGGGCATGTTCCTGGAAGACAGGGGTGGGGAAGTCCAGTCTCGATACCAGATTTTCTGAAACTTATATTGCATCTATGCGTTAACATACTTGTCAAATAGTCAGGTCATATGCAGGACTCCAGAAGACTGCAGTGGAGACTTTGAAGTTATTTCAGCGATTTGATTCAGGTGTTTTGGACCTAGGAAGACATGTAAACATTGTAGAACATTGGCCTCTTGAGGTATGAAGTTGCCCAACCCTGTTCCAGGAAAAGACTTAGGACCTAGTCCAGGACATTCAGGAGGGACTATATCTCTTAGCTGGCCTGGAGATGCTACAGGCTTCCGTCTGATGTAATAGAGGACAATGTAGCTTTTAAGAGCAACTTCAGACTTCTATCTGCCTAACCCATAAATCTAAATTGCTCTAAATTTAAGCAATAGTTTGCTGTTTCGGTTGCAAAGATGAGAAAGGAGTTTCCCGAACAGATGTTAAACCTCAGAGTTTAGTTTTCCATAAGTCGACTTGGTACCAGACCACCTTGGTCAAAGAGGTGATAAATGCTCATTCTTAGAGATTACATGTTAAGGTGAAATCTGCAAGGTGCTTGAAACCTGATTCGGGGGAATTGTTTGTGCCTCTGTTATTAGATGTTAGAGGTTGCATATTTTGTGCTGAATGGGATTCAAATTTTCTGCGAATGTCAGCTTGAGACTTACTTGGGTAGAAGGATTTCTGTTTTTCCTCTGGGACCTGTTCCCACTGTAGACTGACATCAAAGTACAGAATTAAGTGGATCAGGACCTATTAATTTTTAAAGAGGCAGCAATTTATTAGATTAGGATTATAATCACATATTGCTCTACAAATCTATTAATGGTAAAGGTAAATGTATACTTTCACTTATTCTGAAGAGTCTGCCTTATTGACTAATTTTATTTTATATTCAATCCTGTAGCTCCTCTGACATTTGAAACTTTTTCTGACGCTGAGCAGAAAATGACAGTAATAGCTGGCTCGCCCATAGCTCTACAATGCAAGCTATCAGAACCCTCTAAAAAGGTCAGTTGGTACAAGGATGGACTAAAGCTCCTTGCTCAAAGTGGAGTTGAAATCCAGACAGAGGGAAGTTTGAGAAGTCTGGTTGTGCCATCTGCTGACCAAGCTCATACTGGTGTGTACCGGTGTGAGTCAAAGGATGACGACATCCAGTTCTCTGTGGAAGTGAAAGGTGATGCACAAAACACCTTACAGTGCTTTTAGTGTCTTGCAAAGCACTAACACTGGGTGCCTACCCTAAGTCTTATCACTTAACTTATCTTTAGTATACATGACTTTAAAAAAAGGAAAATGGACTTGCATTGTTTGAAATGTGTATGAAAACATTACCTGTTACAACTAATCCTAATTTCAAGATAAAATATCTTTTGAATTTTAAAATAATTTGGGATTACAGTTCCTCCCTTTGAGTATGATTATCTTCCATATTAAATATGTTGCATTTGTTTATTATTCTTTGACATTACTAAACAAACCCATGGAAAAAAAGAAAACTCATAAAACATGCTCTTGTTTGCAATTTACCTTTAATCTCTGTTGTTCTAAAAGAACTGTGGGCCGATGGAGATCTCACCTGATACAAAATCTTGGTTTTCATCTTCTAAACAGTCTTTTGGTTTATTTATTTGTCTTTGTGTTGGATTTTTGTTCTTTCTAACATGCTTTTTTTGGAGTTATGTTTGTCCCCTGCAACCTGTGTCAAATAACTTAAAATAAAGTAAATGTTCAAAATCTTCTTGGATTTCTTAAATACATTGCATTAGGGAAGTAAGTTGAGTGTTTACTCTTTTCTTATAGAACATCCCAAACCTATAGAGCTTCCTGTGAGGTTCTCAAAGCTGCGAGAGAAGGACGAGAACAGGTCCACTGAAGAAGGCACACCTCTTGTGCTTAGTTGTGAACTATCTCATGATCCATCAGCTCTTGTCAACTGGTATAAGGATGGGGTGAAACTTGAGTCTTGGGACAAAGTAGAAATGAAGTCACTTGGTTTGACAAGAACTCTATTCATCCCATCAGCTGAAAGCACACACACTGGCATCTATGAATGTACACTATCAGATGACAGCATTAACTTTAAAGTGGACATAAAAGGTGATTGATTATTGATTTATGCCTAACAACTTTGAAGGAATTTCTTAGTGTGCATGGTGTAAGTGTAATTTGCTTCAAGTGGTCCTGTGAAAGTGACTGGCTGTAAAGAGTGTTAAGACCATTGTTTGTGAACCGATCTCTTATTAGTACTTTTGTCATTCTCCTCTCATAGGCCAATCACCAAGGATTGTGGCAACCCCATTGTCAGAAAAATACAATATTATTAGAATGGGTTCTCCAATAATCCTGCAGTGTAAGGTGTCAGACCCTGCTGCTCAGGTTTCCTGGTTTAAAGATGAGTTGGAACTTTTCTCAAAAACAGGCCTTGATATGAAAAGAGATGGCAACCTGAGAAAGTTAACAATATACTCTGCTAAGGTCTCTGATTCTGGCCTGTACAGCTGTAGCCTTGGTGGGGAGGCGGTGGTCTTTCACGTGGATGTTCAAGGTAATTTTCTTGGACTTAATTCTTTAGCATTATGGATTTTAGGCTAGCTACATCTTTGCTCAGGTTGAAGTCAATCAATGAATGTAAATGCTTTGCAAACACTTAGGCAAAACTTAATGTGGACCTCACAACTTAGAAAAATGTGTAAGCTTGACAAATTTTATGTCCACAGCTACTCCTGTCAGATTTTCAAAGCTACCAGAGATTGCAAGAAACAGATCTTTAGAAGCAGGTTGCTCAATCAAGCTGCATAATGAGGTCTCAGATACAGCCACTGATGTTCGCTGGCAAAAAGATGAAGAGCAGCTTCTGGCAACAAGTGAATATGAAATCCAAACAAGTGAAAAACAGAGAGCACCCGTTATTTATTCAGCAGATGTGAGACACTCTGGGTTGAACAGCTGTGAGGCTGCAGATAACTGCATACAATTGAAGGTGGATGTTCCAGGTGATCTAAGTATTTTGAACTTTGCGAGAGTTAATAACTTTCAATTTTTTGCCTGACGAATTTTGAAGCCAAATTAAGTACAGCTCTTCAAAACATGCACTAATGATTATTAATTTATAACTGTCTAAAAATAATTGTCTAAATTTGATCAGAATGAAATATTCAAAACTTCAACGGTTTGTTGCTCAATCTGATCTCGTTTTCTCAGGGCAGAAAGGTAAGTATACAATTGAATGTTGTTGAGAACTGTACATATGTTAAAATTCAATTTTGATCTTATTTGTTGTTTATTCTGTCAAAAAAAATTGAGCCCCAAGAAGCAATACTTGGGGCTCAATTTATCAAGAAGCATAAAAGTGCAAAAGAAGTTTGTTACAACCATTGGTCCAACAAACAATGAAAACAATGAGTAAAGGTCACCTTTCACAGACTATTAAACAGCACTTCACTAAGGTTTAAATCCTATATTAACTGCTTTTCACACATTTGTTGTTTCTCCTAATGTATGCTTCAGTACTAACATCATATTTCTGTTATTTCTACATGCCTCCAGTACAACAATCTGAGAAGCCATCTTTTTATTCCAGTTATAAAAGGTTCCAAAAGTAATTCAGAGAAATATTGGGCATGCTTCTTCCCAGTAGCCATCTACAGCTTCTTGTGGTCAGTGCTAAGGCCTTTTAGGCCACAATGGATATAATCCAAAGTATTTTAACAGACACTTGAAAGTGCATCGACCAGTGAATCAGACAGTTTTTAAAGCTTGCCAGAATCATCCAAAACCTTTTCGATCCCTTGGGCAGGACTACCAGCACATGCCAGAGTTTAACAGGGATAGATTTTGGCTATAAAAAGCAGAAGATGCTAAAAAGCAGATTAAACCTACTAAACCCCACCTTGGTTAGCGTGGCACGGGACTAGGAGGTATTCTCTTGACTCAGGTTCAGCTTTACAAAGATGCTCTTGTCTTTGTAATTTATGTTTCCAATAAACTGTTAGATTATTCCTTTGGTACCCTCAAAAGTGCTAAGGACATTTAGATATTCTATTAAGAATATGCTGGAAAATGCTTCTGAGAAAGGGGGTGTCTAGGTTTCTCACCTGGACATGGAAGACAATTGATCCATTTGTGTAACTGCACTTATGGTTAGGGTTAACCCGCTAGTTACAACATCATTACAACCTGTATAATATTGCCCTCCCATGATAACTGATGTCCTACTTTCTGCATGACTACCAAGCCTTAAGCAAACTCGAAATGGAAATACCTTTACTCTCAGTTTTGGTATTACTTCTTAGTTACTGGTGACTAGTGTAGCATTGTTTCCAGGATGGAACCGCGACTTATATTCCATAGTGCCTGTTATAGACATATCCACTAATGTGCAAATTTGACCACTCCTTCAGGATTGATATATGTTGAGCCTTATTCTGATGCTTCTTTGACAGTGACTGTATTTTGTAAAATGTAAAAAGGAGAAAGATAAAATTCAGTAATGCACAGAACTGGAGAGAGAAACACTAGGCTTTTAGATGTCTTAAGCCAGCTCTCTCTTGAAAATTGTAACTCAAAAATGTATGATTACAATGTAAATCTGAATTTACTATTTTATTTTGAAAATATCCCCTTCATTTTGAATACAATATATATTTTATTTCTTACCTATACGCTCTCATAACGTCCTGCACTACATATTTACAGACATCACTGTCTAATGTTTGGCCATTTGTTTTGTAAAAGATCATTTTGATTTTTTTCCTCTCTTTGGCAGATTTTTGAATTTAATGTATTTCCAGACCTTCACTGCTTTTAACATTGGCATTGCTAAGATAGTACACAAGAGTGAAGTATTTAGATGTAGTTTATTTCCAGTAAAATGAAATCACATTAGACTAGACAATAGTGAAATAACCTGCTCATTCTCAGCCTGGTTACAAACATTTTATTACTCTTTTCTGTTGCATTTTTAACTTGGACAAACAAACCCTGATACATATGTACATTAGCCTGACATTGCGCTGCAATTCTAACTGCTATCTGGTTATTCCTCATTAAAAGGGAAATCCTATAGTATGTTTTCTATTCACAGCTGTTGCAGAGGCTGAGAGGAGGGAATCGGTTGAGGCAGGCAGCCTGATTAAAGTACATTGTGAGATTTCACATCCTGCAGTCCAAACCTGCTGGTATGAGGATGGAATAGAACGCTTGCCAGAATCGAACTTAGAGGTCAAATCAGAGCCAAATGAGGGAACCCTGTTCAGGAAGTCGTCCCTGACATCATACTCGGGGATGTATGACTGTAAAGCTAGTGATGATAAAGATTTCAAGGGGGAAGTTGATATGCTCAGCTTTTTTCTTGGCAGTTTAATACACTTTAGTTTTGTAAACTTTATGGCCCTTAATCTTTAAGAAAGCATATAATGATCATCATCATATACACAATAACAGATATTCTTCCAAATGCTTTAATGTTTAATTAAAGCTCTTTAAAAAAAGTGTCCATGACCTTTCTCGCTCTAACCGCTCTTCTTACATCAATGCACTGCTTTAGAAATGTTTTCACTTAGCTTTAGATGTAGATTAACACTTACTGATCAATACACTGTGTGTTATGAGCTGTTATGAAACAGATCCTTAAATCAGCACGTTCAATTTGCATAACTTTGAGTTTACAATGGTTGCATGTATAAGAAAGGCTGAAATTTTTTTACTTTCACTCAATAACTTACCTTTATGTGCTGCTTTTCACAGCGCCACCGGTAACCTTTGCGGATGTCCCAGAAAATGACCTTTTTCGTACCGTAATGGAAAAAGAGCAGCTTGTACTTTCATGCAAATTATCAAGAACTGATGGTGTTGTCCAGTGGTATAAAGATGGAACTGAAATTCAACCAAGTAATAATATCGCAATGGAAGCAGAGGACACCAAGAGAAATCTGATTATAAAGTCAACCCAACTGTCTGACACCGGCACATACACATGTCGTACAGGAGATAACATTTTATTGTTCAAGGTCAATATTAGAGGTAATAGATTAACTTTAGAAAATACACATTTTCAGAAAGCATATGTTGCTTAACTTTTATTTCAGGGCATGATACTTGTAACTAATGTGTTTCTGTTCCACTCTGTATCCCAAGAGCCTCCTGTGATGATCGTTTACCCCAAGGAAGACGTCCACCTTGACCGTCATGTGCCTGAAGAAATTATTTTGAGCTGTGAACTGTCTCGCCCCAATGGTGTGGTTGGCTGGTACAAGGACGGCCAAAAGCTGCAAGAGAGTGAGAACATCAAGCTCAAGTCAGAAGGCCCTTACAGAAGACTGAAGATTCTTTCAAGCAAAGTTGAAGATTCTGGGGAATACGTCTGTGACACAGCGGATGATTCAATATTCTTTCATCTTAGTATTACTGGTAAATTCTCAGACTCTGTGCAATTAGTTTCAGAAATGGTTGTTTAAATTTTTGTTTAAATTTATATTCTATGGTGCATCATGTAAGACTGGAGTGGGTGTTGTTATAAAGAGATTATTATGCCAAAATGATAATCTGCAAAAAAAATTTAAATAACAACACAAAACCTATACTCTCATTTAGCCCTATCCTGTATGCATACACATAACCCCTGAAGATTCATAGAGCTTTTATTTAATGATATCCATTTCAAATTCCATACAGAAAGAGCTTAAACTAGCTTTGTATGTCCTTTTCCAGAACCTCCTGTTCAAATTATATCACCAAGCCAGTCCCAAATGGAACTGTGTCAGCAGACCTCTGAACGTATGGTACTGAGCTGTGAGATTTCACGGCCCAATGCAGTAGTACGGTGGTATCGAAATGGACTGGAGGTGGAAGAAAGCGAGAATCTTTTACTAGAAGTAGACAGTGTCTATAGGAGACTCATTATACCGGAAACAACAGTCAAAGACTCTGCAGAATATGTGTGTGACACTGGAGATGATTCTGTGACGTTTTTTGTGAACATAGCAGGTATAGAAATTGTAAAGATCATGCAGCCAGTTGTCTGTTTTGGTGCTTTCCATCTAACAAATTTATTTATTTTTTACATACAGAACCTCCAGTTCGTTTTATACGCCCACGGAAGATGGCAAGCAGAGTTGAGAAAGTGGTTGGTGAGATTCTTGTTTTAGACTGTGAGGTTTCAAGATCAAATGCTGAAGTGACCTGGAAGAAGAATGGAGCAGAAGTGGAGGACTCCAGAAGAGTCACAATCCTTGAAGATGGTGTCTTGCGTCAGTTAACAATTCATTCTGTTACAGCGGAGGATACTGGCCAATATGTTTGTGATGCTAAGGATGATGTGATGGATTTCAATGTAAAAGTGCAGGGTAGGTAATATTTTTGTTTAGCCCTGTTGATAAAAAAGTGTTTCCTTGTTCTTATGCATATGGACTAATTTGTGTTTGAAGACTTCAAATAACAAAGGAAAGATAAATTCTAGGCTTTAGGAGTTTGTATCATTAACACCCAAAGTAATAACTGGTAAATTATTTGATTCATTTACAGAACTTCCTGTAAAAATTCTTGGAAAAACGGATGCAAAGACAGAAAAACAATTTATGGTTTCAGATGATATTATTCTTGTGTGTGAACTCTCTAATGCCAATGCATCAGTTTACTGGTACAAAGACGGTCAGTTGATTGATGACACCAAGAGATACTGCTGCGAAGGGCAAGACGTTTTTCGATCTTTGGTTGTCCTTAATGCTGGACTTGAAGATTCAGGAGAGTATACCTGCTATGCAGGGGATGATAAAATGGCTTTTACCATCACTGTGAAAGGTATCCATACTGGTTATTATTACCAAATCATGACTGTAATTTTTTCTCTGAGATAACTAATGTGATTGTATCTTATCTTCAGAACCTCCTGTGCACATTATTGGAAACTCAGGAAATCCAGAGCATCATGTGATGGTAACAGGGGATGATCTCATTCTGGAGTGTGAATTATCAAGACCAAATGCATTTGTAGAGTGGACACACAATGGCGCAATACTGAAACCGAGCACTCGGATCAAAATTGACAGTTATGATATTGTGAGGAAGCTTGTCCTATGTGGACTTCAGCCATCAGACGCTGGAGAATATGTCTGTGATGCCACCGATGACAAGTTAGTCACAATCGTAGAGGTGCAAGGTAAGACAATAAGGACTTCAAAACATTTACTAATAAAACAATTATTACAAAACAAGGTCAAGCATCCAGCTTAGGTGGTCTTCTTCGAACAGACTAGTGTCATAAATGGATTTGATCAGTTATTTCAACTATAGAGTTACTACAAGACTAATCATCAACACTATTCACAACTTGTGTTATAACATAATCTATGGCTCTCAACATGCCTGTTTTAGCTCCAGAAGAGGTTTCTTTGGAACAGCTCTGTCATTAATATTTTATATGTTGTAGTTATTGAGTATTCCTAATTTTTGAGCATGGCATTAGTAGATCAGTAGATAGGTTGCAGTTTTACAACAATACATGCTGGGTACATACTAAACATCCTTAACAGTATTTAACCACATAGACCTATTTAGCCTTGGTCAATGACAGATCTTCAACTAAAATTTCACAAAAATACTTTCAAATTTATCTGGAAAAAATTAATTTTTGGTTAATTTTGGTTTAGGTACATGTGCTATACTTTTTTTAAAGTTAGAAAAAAAAGCTAAAGCACCAAAAGAAAATTTGCTTAACTAAAAGAGCAGTAGTGGATTAGTGGTAATATACCCAACCCTACATACAAAAGTCATACAACCAACATCCAACTCTATCTACTGAGGCATATTGTTTTTATTGGATCTTTTTTACATATCAATTAATACCTTCCAAGTGTTTGCAGTTATGTTCGAATCAGAACATTCTTTTATGATTGCAACTGCTTGTATTTGTAACTCCATTTGACAAGTTAATTTTGACGTGAAAGCTATCGTTGACATTTTTTGACTGAGGTATTTTTTCCTCAGAGCCCCCAGCCAAGTTTATTAATAAAAAAGTAAAGAATAACATCTCAGCATATGAAAATGAGAGCGTCACATTGTGCGCCATTGTGAGCAAGGAAAGAGCTAATGTTCGCTGGCTGAAAGATGGCCAGCTGTTGAATAAGGACAACATTCATATCTCCAGTGAGGGCAAAACTCATAAGCTAACCATTAATCCTCTGCAGCTGTTGGATTCTGGAGAATATGTCTGTGACGTAAGCACAGATGAAATGTATTTCAGTCTTTCAGTCGAAGGTGAGAACGGCCGGTGCTGTGACCTTCACCCTTAAACAAAAATGACTTCCTTGTTAGATCCATAACATTTTCATTTTTTTTTTTTCAGAAATGAAGGTGAAATTTATTAAACATCTGGAGAATGTGACGTCTCTAAAAGGCAAAACTCTTACGATACAATGTGAGGTCAACAAGCCCAAAGGAGATGTCCAGTGGCTAAAAGATGGTAAGGAGATAACACCCAGTCACCATTACACAATACGAGCACAAGGCAGGGAGCGAAGCTTGACGATCCACCAGCTAAAGGATGAAGATGCTGGACAGTATGTCTGTGAATCCACATATGACCGAACATCAGCCACTGTCAAAATCGAGTGTAAGTCAACTTCATATCCCAAACCCAGGAAGAAGAAGTAATTAAAGCTATTTCCTGCTTAGAATTTTTTACCGGAAGGTGTAACGAATTCTCACTGTGGTTTTCAGCTCCTCGTGTTGTCGAGTTCATAGCTGAGCTTCGTAACATCACCATCTGTGAAGGGGAAGATGCTGTATTTAAGTGCGTGGTCTCGCCAGCTGACACCAAGTTGATCTGGCGCCTGAACGGCAAGAAAATTGCCCTGAACGAGCGTACTGTAGTATCCTGCAAAGGCCTCTGCCACATGCTCTGCATCAACAACTGCTTGGTTTCAGATTGTGGCAAAGTGACAGCTGATGCAGAAGGAGTGGTATCAGAAGCAGAGTTACAAGTCCAAGGTGAGTTCTCTGGATCCACATATTATACGTTTTACCTATAAATCATCAAATGCTCTCAAAGTTGTGCTTACAAAATGTTTGATATCTTAATACAGCGGTTTGTATAGATATATATCGTAGGTTTTTGGCTGGATGTTTGGCTGTTAGCTACTGGGTCACGATTTGACAGACATTCTTTCTTTGAACCTATAAAGTTTTACGTTGTTCTGTCAACACTCACTAGCCTTAAATATTTAATATTTGAAGTTTAGGAAACTGCCAATTAATAATATAAATAGGTGAAGAAGCAGCCAAAAACACTTTCTTTTTTTTTATTTCTGGAAAAATCTTCATTTTATCCTCTGTGTAGAAGTTACACCTGGCTTGTTGTTTCTGTTTAACTCGGGCACCTTTCTAGGATGGACATCAGCTAAAAGATTAAATCAAGTATCTTCACATTGTCTTCTTTAGCTGACGCAATTGACTCAACTTTCTGTTTTTAATCCTGCCTCCGAAGGAGCTATTGCTGCCCGACTATATAAACCCCTTGGTTTGATCAAATTACCTTTGCTGACAGTTTAGAGTTCACATGCTTAGCTACTCTCTTTTCAGACCCCTTTACAGTCATTGTAGAAACGCACTCAAGATTCTGCTTGAGGTTTCTAACAAAATGAGTTCTTATCTCCATCGTCGCTGCAAAGATATTCCGGTATGAGGAATTGCTGAAAGTTTAACAATTTTATGCAAACTGCTGGGTTTCCTTAAAAGCAAACACTTTAGCAAATGAGAAGGTAAACTAAACTTGTCTGCATTTTTTTAGGATCAAATTTAAATGGATGTAGTTTAATTTCAATCTATCAGTATGGTTTGGTTGGACTAAATTGACCGTACATTTCTGTGGATTGTACCATTGAAACACCCTTTGTTGTGACTTGAATTTACATAAATAACCCAAATTGAAATGTAGAAGACTAGAGGAAGGTCTGTCTCAGTAACTAAGGATTTAGCTAAACTTCTGTAATGGGCTGTACTATATTTGCACAATTAATTTTAATGTTAAAGGTTTCTTTCCTCTACCCCCTATTATTCTTTTTAAAGAGCAACAGTCGTTTTTCACAAGGAAAATGACAGCAGTTGTAGCTGAGGAGTACAGTGAGGCAACTCTGGAGGTGGAGGTGAGTCAGGATGGGGCGGAGGTGCAGTGGATGAGACAAGGGGTTCTGATCCACCCCGGCGCCAAGTACACCCTGAAACACAAGGGGAAAAAGCACACCCTCACCCTTCACAAAGTGGCCCTTACTGATCGAGGCACCTACAGCTGCGAGACCCTTCATGACCGGACTCAGGCACAACTCAGCGTGGAGCGTGAGTGTCCTGTTGCTGTTTGTTTACCACCGTTACTGACAACTCTCCCTCTGGTTATGGCTGCATCTCGTGAGGGCAAAGCTTAATTGACTGCATAGCAGTAATTTGAGTTAACTGGGGACAGAGACAGTATGTACTGGGATGTTATGGTAACCAGCAGTTGATATCCTAACAAAACCAAGGTGCAAAATAAGGCAGGGAGATAACTGAATGTAAGGTGAACAAATTGTACAGATTATGTGAAAATTATTTGCAACTAAAGATAGTGGTTTGAATGATTTGGCCTGACCCTGGGATCCTGCTTAACATATTTTCTGCTAGTTAAGATGCACTTATTGAAAGGTTGGTGAATAAAGGCTGCTCTTTCAACACTTGTGCAGGTGGGAAGGGGAAAGTTAGGACTTCAGACCACTGTTGGCACATCCTGTGAATTTTGATCTTCTCTCGTTGCATCTAAATTTACACCCTGGCCTTCAAAACTAAGGTTGTTGTCATCAGGTCTCCAAAATAAACACTCCTCTTTTTTTTTGACTGGGAATGTTCATCAATGGCTATGCTACGATAAGTGAAAAAACTTGGCAGTTTCTAACCTGGATTTTGTATAAAGCTCAATGACTCAAATGGCTCAAATCAGCCTGGTATTATATGTCAACTTGGGTTGTTTAACTGGTGAAGATAAACAATTTCAGACTCATTATGTTGAAGTAAAAGGGCAGCACCCCTTCTGTAACAATGCTTACTGCCTGGGACCATTATACGAATAACTTTTTTTCTTGTCCTACAGCAAGAAAAATCGCTATAAAAAGGGGTCTGAGAGACATTAAGACCACAGAGAGAGAAACTGCTTCCTTTGAAGTGGAGCTATCCCATTCCAACGTCCCGGGAATCTGGATCAGAAATGGAATCCAACTTAAGCCAACAAATCACTTCCGTATGAGCGCCAAAGGAGAGGTTCACTGCCTCACCATCTCCAACCTTTCAGTAGAAGACACTGGAACCTTCGTGTTCACTGTGGAGCATCTGAAAACCTCTGCAAGGCTTTTTGTGAAGGGTAGGCAACTCAAAGAATGAGCAAACTGTAAAAGAAAAGAGTCGCATAAAATGTTCTTGAATATAGTTGACAAATGTTTATGTTTATGCATTTGCAGACGCTTTTATCCTAAGCGACTCACAAAGTGGACACAGTATTACACCTATAATTAATCTGACAAGCTATCTAGAGGAAAATCCTTAGTTAGAGTAAGTGGTGACAGTAAAGTGATAGAGGGAAGTACAGAGAGAGAACTAGAGGGGGTATAGAGCTATGGGTAAGAGTAAGGATAGGAGATGCTCTTTGAAGAGGTGGGTCTTCAAGAGTTTCTTGAAGATAGACAGGGACACTTCTGTTTTTTTTGTGCGCTTGGTAGGTCATTCCACCATCTTTGAACAACACAAGAAAACAGTCTGGATTGTCTTAAGCGTGGTGTAGGCACTGATAGACGGCAGTCCACTAAAGACCGAAGCGACCGAGCTGTGACATAAACCTTTGGTAGAGCATTCAAGTAGATTGGAGCCGTACCCTTAAGCACTTTTTAGGCTAGCATCAGGGACTTGGATTTGATGTGGGCAGCCAGGAGTACCAAGTGAAGCTCAATGAACTGAGGGGTGACATGACTTTTTAAAGCTCATTAAAGAACAGAAGCGGAGTCGCGTTGTAGATCATTTGTAAAGGTTTCATCATACAGGCTGAGAGACCAGTCAGGAGTGGAGTGCAACTTTCAAGGCGGTGGATAACCATTGACTGCACCAGGAGCAGGGTAGCATGTTGGGTTAGGTAGGGCCGTACCTTTCTTTTGTTTAGTAATGTGAAATGTACGGCACTGGCAAAAACAAGATTTTCACAAATGGTCTGATTTAAGCATGATTTGGTTGTGGTAATAACTCAGACATTTACTGTCAGTAAGAGGAGTGAACACATAAAGAAACACTTGAAGATGCATTAGCCTTTTAAGGGGTGTGTGGTCATATTGCTCATAAGTGCTTATAAAGAAGGAAACTGGACGTCTTGAGCTTCTCGACCATAGTTCTGATCATAGGTTTGGAGTTCATTTTCTGTATAACCCTGTACTGGTGGTAATTTAAGAAAAAAAAAAAAAACTAAAATCAATGCTAATTTTAATAGTTTAAAAACATTTATAAAAACTAAATGAAACAAACTTTATTTTTTAACCAGAAAAGCTAATACGCACCTTTTTGTGAATTTGAGGGAGTGACTTAAAATGTTGCCATTTCTATGAACTTTTTATTATGAGATTGTTCAAAATGTGCATTAAAATTGTGGATGGAAACTGGACTATATATTGCACCTGATCCTATCACAATGTTTACAAATATTATTGATATGGCAAGATTTTATAATATCATGCAACTCTATTTAAAAGTGCCTTTGCAATACTGCAGAAGCTAACACCATGGCTTATCTTTGCTTTTGGGGTTAAAGTCTAACAGTGACAATGAAAATGAATTTCGCTCAAAATTGGCTGTAGTTTAGACAGCAGCCATTTGAAGATACAGTAGCATTGTGACAAAGTACTTCAGCTTACTTAGCTACGTATTTAAAAAATAGCAAAAAAATCTGTCAATATGTTAATATTCCATAGAAATTAGTAGTTTGGTTCAACATAATTGGTTAAATGGAACTATGACTGGTTTGGAAGCTGTATTTGGAATGGTTATACTGACATGGTCATTTGTTCACACCAGACCCTGACCTGCCTTTAAAAGCTATACGTTGTTTAGGTCCGTGTCACGTGGGAAATGCTTCTGAATGATCCCAACATGTGAGCAATTTGTTTTGGCTGCATGTCTCACGGTCTGGAGAGACAACTCCAGGCTGCATCGTAGCTTAAAGAAATATTAAACCTGAGGCTACCTCTTCTCTCTAATATTGTTTTCTGCCATGCATAATGTATGTGACTTCTTTACCTTCTCCCTTGAACCACCTGTCCACCCTGTCCAGAATTTACACATGGCTGGCCCAAAAACCTGTTCTCCCTTTTGCCATCAGTTTTTTTAGCTGCTGTTTTGTTCTTTAGTGTCGAGGTCACAACATTCCTCAGTGCATTCACATTCCTCAGTGCACTCTACTACGCATACCACACTGCTGAACATAGCGCACTGCTGAGCTTGTGGCTAGAGTAAAACAGTCGCTATCTAAGACTGCTTGTAATTTGGAAATGCACAGTGCTTAAAAAGTAGAGTATAATTTAGTATACTATGAATTGAACAATGTCTCCTTTATTTTTATGTTTTCTTCTTCGTCAGATTGAATATAATGCTTCTGGATATTCACTGAGACTATTATGATTAGAAACTGGGAAGTCCCAACCCATGTTCCAACTCTGACCTTTAAGATGAAGAAGGAATGTTGCTGGTTTTATGTACAGTTTCAGAAAGACTCGGATCAGCACAGAAATAAAAAGTGTTAATTTTTTATTCCAACTCCTTCCTTAAAATTGTCCCTCACCTTGCAGAAAGCTACAGTCATCATCGCTATTGGACGTAGCGATCATAAATGAAACTGGTGATATCAGGACATTTGTTTGGAGGGATAAATAGTGGGATATGTGCAGATACTTCGTTCAATGCAATTTGATCTTCTTTAAAAGTCAAACATTTAGTTGATATAACGTTATTAGTTGTGAAAGGGTGTGCCAGTTTTGGTCCTCTGGTTATGGAATTATATTGTTCATTATAATGTGTTTAGCAGTTACAACCTAATGACCGTTCTCATTTAAAGCTACAAGGCGACCTCTGTAATACTCCATCATCAGCTGTCTGACAAGACCTCCTACCTCCGATTACCTTTGCCCAAGTTTTCAATTGACTGCTGGATGCTCTGAAAACAGCTCACAGCACAATTATTTCCAGCAGTGTATATTATTCACTAATTTATCCCTATAAAAGTATTGTCTACCCAGTCACTCTTCTGGGTGTGTGTTTGTGTGGATGCACAAAGAAAGTATAAAGCAGCAAATTCTTTAATGTAATAGTTTTGGTGTGACCCCAGACTGGCAGCTCCAGTTGTCCACTCAATTGTGGCCAAATGGCAAGCATTGCATGTATGATAATAGAAATGGAGTGGCAGCTCTGCTACTGTTGCATTTATCCAGGCTCAGGTTACAAACACAAAGAAAATAGCCTCCAATGCTCCAATGAAAAGCTTTGGCTCTACTTTGTCTCTCACTCAGGTACTGGTTAAACTTCAACTCACAGAATAAGCCTCTCCATGCCTTTGTCACTCACTATGCATCATCTCTTTTAGCGGTTGATGAAATGCAGAGGGTGAAATTTGGATCAAACCGTCATCAGATCCGTCCCTGTATGTTACATAGATGAGATAATGTAGATATGAGAATTTTTGGGTGTTTAAATACATTTTTTTTTTCCTTCACCAGAGCCTCCAGTGACTATCATCAGGAAGTTAGAAAACCAGAAAGTTCCTGATGGCTCTGTTATCTCTTTTGAATGTGAGCTGTCAAGACACAACGTTGATGTCAAGTGGATGAAGGTAGTGACATTGCTGACTTTTTCCATCCTGACAGTTATAAAATGTTTGATAAACAGAGAACTTATCTGAAAAAAATACGCACCTAAAGCACTTTCACCTGCATTTCATGGTAGCTTTGAATCCATAAAAGCTTTGTTGTTTTCTGCGAAACCTCCATACTTAAAGGGCTCCAAAAGAAGAACATTGAGTAGCATAGAAGCTAAGATACTTTGTGTTATTAATAATACCTCACAGACTAGATATTCTTGTCCTTTGAAAATAAATGTAAAATAAAAAGAAATGTCTTCTACTTCATTGTCCACTAAAGTCTTAGTTGATCGCTGTGGAATATTAAATAACTGAACATAATAATATAATCGTACGTTTTTAAACGTTTCTTTCAGAATGGGGTTGAAGTGAAGCCAAGCAAAAATGTGCGCCTTTATGCAATGGGAAGGAAGCGCTTCATTCAGATAATGAAATGCAACACCACTGACTCTGGGACGTACACATGTGATGCTGGTGATACTGCTACATCCTGCACAGTGGAGGTCTATGGTAATCTATTTGTCTACCTTACATTTTCGCAGTAGTTTTCTCATATATGAGATTCTGTAATGGTGAAATTGTTGGTAGGGAATAAGGTAATAAAAAAAAAACTTATAGAGGAAAATTTTTCAGCAAGCATATTTGTTATATTGTTGAAAAGTATTTCAAATGTGGTTTTAAAAAGGGCAACAAGTTACTTACTATGTAATGGTAATAATACTTTGGATAACTTAAATGGCCTTTGAAGTAAAAACTTTAGATTTTTTAACAATCCGAAACTCAAAATCCTGTATTGACTCGTTACGCCCATGTTAGGTCAGTGCTCATGTTGCTTGATGTCGCTCAGAGAATAGAATTCAAAATAGTGAGTAAGAGTGTCTACATAGTCAGATAGTTGTCTCCAACTGGTTCCCAGAGTCAGGACCAAACAAGGTGAGGCTGTGCTTCAGGGTGACAGTCCAAAAACCTCTAACAGTGTTCCAAGAAGAATTGAGAGAGGACTCATCAGGTCAGTCCTTAAGCTGTGCATATGATAGCTGAGATGGTTTTATCTTCACTCTATAGTTTTATTTAACAAGTCAATGATATTAGGCTTATAGAATCAAGAATCAGTTTATTTATATAGCGCCAATTTATAACAGGTGTTGTCTCAAGGCACTTCACAGAAAATCAATTAAAATCAAAGATACATCATAACAAATCAATTTGAAAAAGTTTCCAATCCAAGGAACTCCAGCAGATTGCATCGAATCATTGACTTGCAGCATTCACTCCTCTGGAATCAGCAGACCAAAACAATGGCTTGTGTTGTCGTTGACTTTACAGCAATCCCTCATACTGAGCATGCATGTAGCGACAGTGGAGAGGAAAAACTCCCCTTTAACAGGAAGAAACCTCCAGCGGAACCAGGCTCAGTACAAGCAGCCATCTGCCATGACCGACTGGGGGTTTGAAAAGACAGAAAACTAAATTAAAAGCACAGGATACTGAAATAATAGAGTTTATAGCAGCAGTTATAGAACGTCACTGGAAGCATCTCAGCTCATGTTCTCATCCAAGAAGCTGTCTCAGCTAACAGAACGCCAGCCCAGGTGTGGTTACTATGGAGAGAAGAACACTAAGAGAAAACAAAAGGTTAACAAAGTTGAAATAGCGGTAGCTAAGTAGATTGGACAAAGGAAGAAAGTAGCAGAGAGAGAAGTGGTCAGATTATCCTCCAGCAGTCTAAGCCTTTAGCAGCAGAACTATAGAAAAACTTAAATAACTTAACCCTATAGGTGAGACATGAAGAAGGTAGAGCAAAGGAGAACCGTCTGTCAAGACTGAGTTCCTCCCCAACCGGATTAGGCTGTCTTCTCTATCTCTTCCTAACTGAAAGCTTTACCAAACAGGAAGGTTTTATGCCTAGATTTGAAACTAGACAGGGTGTCTGCCTAACGGACTAAAGCTGGAAGCTGGTTCCACAGGAGAGGAGCCTGATAACTGAAAGATCTGCCTCCCATTGTGCTTTTAGAGATTCTAGGAACCACCAGTAAGCGAAGTGCTCTGTTAGGGACATGAGGAGTAATCAGATCTCTGATATACGGTGGAGCTTTATTAGTGAGGGCTTTATATGTCAAAAGAAGAATCTTAAAATCTAATCTAAGTTTGACAGGGAGCCAATGAAGGGAAGCTAAAATTGGGGAGATATGATCTCTCTTTTTAAGTTTCATCAGAACTCTTGCTGCATCATTTTGGACCAACTGTAGACTTTTAATTGCATTTTGTGAACTTCCTGCTAATAAAGAGTTACAATAGTCCAGCCTTGAAGTAACAAATGCATGGACTAGCTTTTCAGCATCTGTCCTAGAGAGAATATTTCTAATTTTTGCTATTTTCCTAAGGTGAAAGAAGGAAATCTTACAGACCTGTTTTATATGGGACTTGAAAGACATTTCCTGATCAAAAATAACACCAAGGTTCTTTACATTGTCACCAGATGCCAACCTGATTCTATCCAGGTCAAGTGGCAATTTCTTTTTTAGAGGTTCTGGTCCAAAGATAACAACTTCTGTCTTTTCAGAGTTCAAGAGCAGACAGTTTAAAGTCATCCACATTTTTATGTTATCTAGACATGCCTGTAATCTACCAAACTGACTGGATTCATCAGGATTTATAGATAAATACAGTTGTGTATCATCAGCATAACAGTGGAAATTAACACCATGCTGTCTGATAATTTTAACAATAGGGAGCATGTATATAGTAAATAGAATTGGGCCAATTACAGAACCCTGTGGTACTCCGCAAGTAACCTTACAATGTGGAGAAGAATTGTCATTTAGATGTCATTTGTTTGTAATTTTAAGGAGAGCTGTCTCAGTGCTATGATGAGCTCTGAAACCTGACAGAAATTCTTCAAATAGGTCACTATTCCTCAAATGCTCTCTCAGTTTATTAGCAACAATTTTTTCATGGATTTTAGATGACAAAGGAAGATTAGATATGGGTCTGTAATTTATTAAGTCTTCTTGATCAAGAGAAGGTTTCTTAAGTAGGGGTTTTATTACAGCTACCTTAAGAGCCTCTGGTTCATAACCATTCACTAATGACAAATTAATCATTTCCAAAATGGGGGTAATAATAATAGGGAATACTTCCTTAAACAATTTTGTGGGGATTGGATCTAACATACAAGTTGAAGGCTTAGATGAAGAAAATATTTTTGAAAGCTCAGAAGGCTCAACTGGAACAAAACACTTCAAACAGAGATCAGGCTCCGGGGGCCACATTCAGTACCTCATTGCTTACTGAGGTAGTAGTTATGTTTGGTAGGAGGCCATCAATTTCAGTTTTAATAGATTCAATTTTATCAATAAAGAATTCCATAAAGTCATTACAGCAAAAAGTTGGAGGAATGGGTGATATAACAGAGTTTTCATTTCTCGTAAGTTTAGCAACTGTATTAAAAAGAAACCTAGGATTGTTCTTATTCTCCTCTATTAGTAAAGTAAAATATGCAGATCTAGCTTGGCGCAGGGTCATTTTATACAGAAGCACGCTGTTTTTCCAGGAGAAATAGGACTCCTCTAAAAGCGATAACCACCATTTCTTCTCCAACTTCCTGGTGTTTCCCTTCAAGGTACGAAGTTCTGAATTAAAACAGGGGGCCAACCTCATATGAGTAATCACTTTCCTTTTTATGGGGGCTACGTTGTCTAATGTTGTATGCAATAAGGACGTAATACTATGAACAACAGCATCAATCTGTGTAGTGCATGAAATTAATTTGTTGCCTTCCACTGCGTTTCTTTGAAATACTGAAGAAATTAGAGGATGAATGGATTCTTTGAAGGCTGTAACAGCATTGTCTGATAGACACCTACTATAAAGACATTTTCTTTCAGATTTTAAGTACTCGGTGAAAAAGAACTCAAAAGTTATGAAAAAAATTGTCAGAAAGGAGAGGGTTATGAGGCAGTACTATAACTTTTTCATACTCAATGCCATAAGTCTAAAATGGCAGTAAAGGCTACATTTAGACTGTCATTTTTGGTGTCAAAATGAATGTTAAAATCTCCCACTATAATGATTTTATCACAATTTCAGAAAAAAAATCTGAGATCTGATCTATAAATTCAGAGTAAGGACCTGGCGGACGATACAAAATAACAAACAGAAGTGGTTTAATTCTTTTAGAGGTTGGATGAGGAAGGCTAAGGGTTAAATATTCAAAAGAACTATAACTATTAGTTGGCCTGGGATTAATTAATAAATCTGATTGAAAAATGCTTCCTACTCCTCCACCTCTCCCAGTACTTCGAGGAATGTGAAAGTTTGAATAATTAGAGGGAGTTGATTCGTTGATACTAACATAATCCTCATGCTGCAGCCAGGTTTCTGTGAGACAAAGCAAATCAATTTGATTA
>JAVLVB010000846.1:1849712-1861156 GCA_032876305.1 Orestias chungarensis | reverse complement strand
GGGGGGGGGGGGGGGGGGGGGTCGTGCACTGCCCCCTCCTCACCCTTTCTCGCTGCTTGCTCCTGCACTCACCTGCGGGTGGACTGGGCCCTGGGGTCCAGTGCTGGGGGCACGGGCGCTTGTATCGATCCGCCCCGGCTGGCTGTCTGGGGTCGCCTATCTCTCTTGGGTGTCGGGCAGGCTCTCTGCTGGGCGCTGGGGGGCGCTTGGGCATTTGGGCCCTGGGTCTCCCCCCTGGCCCGTGCTTGTGGGGCTGGGGCCTGGGGGCTGGCGTGCTGCTCCTGGTACCCTGGGGGCTCCACTCCGCTGCCCCGGGGGGTTCTACCCCGGCCCCCTTTGGGCGGGTGCGTGGTGTCCCTGCGGTGAGCTTTCTGATCTCTGTGCTCTTGCGTGGCCCCAGTGTCCTGGACCCTGTGCTTCCTCTGCTCGCTCTGGGCTCTGGGAGGAGGGGCAGTGACCCTCTATACCCATACCTGAGCATAATTCATGTAGTACCTGCAACACAATTTCTGCATGCTCATGCGCAATCACACACCATAGAGATCAATACACTTTAACTGTGCCGTTCTGTTTATTAATAACACCAAGTTTGCCTCATATTTATTTATGTGTTATGTGCCACATACATTGCTGTGTTTGCACTGCTTTCTGCTAATTATATCTCCACAGGTATGATTCATTGCCATTTCTTAATTTTTCCAAAGATGCTTCAGGAGCGATCTTGTAGTAGCTAGTCTTTAGGTTCCTTTGTTTTGTTTGTTTGTTTTTGTTATTGTTTGTTTGTTTACTAGGTTCTATTTCAATATTGGTATGTGCATATGTTCCATTTCACTCTGTGACCCCACCCCTCAGTCATGTTTAGCTTTACAATGTATATAACACCTCAGGTATGGGAATCAAGGGAGGCTCTATAAAGCCTCACTTGGAAAAGAAAATCTGTTAAGCACGACTATGGCAGCCAGAAACTCATTATACTAGCCATGATGCTGAACAGGACAAGGGATAAAAAAATAAAAATAATGACAATGATGGTATCTTGATACAGATTAGGAACCCTTATTACCACTCCACTGCAATATTCACTCATGAGAAAAGATGTTGAAAAAGTTCTATTCAAAGGCTTTTTTAAATGAGTGTATCAACTAGTTTACATCATAAACACATTTTTGGTTAAGCACAAATAAATAAAAAAGAAATCAACAAATAAATAAATCAACAAATAAATCCACTATCAGCATAGTGCAAAAGCATAACTAAACAAAACTTACAGCATATTTAAGAGATATTTGCAAGTATTCCCAGCTCCAAGCATTATTCCTGTCTTTACAACAGAAGAAATGTTACAGCCTGACCAGACATACCTGGCTAATTAGCTAACATACCTGGCTAATTAGCTAGCTTTTGCTGAACATTTCAGGATAGTTATGCTAACTACTTTATCATTGCACTAATACTACCAAAAACTCAATAAACATTATATGACTATTTAATTTAGGCTTCAGTAGCTTAGTTAACCTCATTTGTACTTTGCCAAAACAATGTTAAAGCACATTTGTAAATAACATTTCTATTTTTTTTAATCAAAATAACCTTAAACCCAGTTGACCTATATAATCTCTGAGAACAAACGTAACGTATTTTGTGCCTAGTTTTGACAAAGCTGTAAAAAACTTTTCTATTGAACTATTTGCTTTAGAAACAGCTATAACTGGATAAATACAAATAATTAGTAAATTGATATTACACTTAATGTTAATAAGGAAACAAGGTACTTAACAACACGCTAACACCAGCTACCATGGGAAACCATTAGATGGCATGTTTAAATGTCAGTAAGCTTGCTTTTATAATGGAACACTCCCATCTATTGGTCACTATTAAGGACTACAGTCTGTGGTATATTCCTTCTTGATTTACATTTCTGTAACTAAAAATAAGAAATGATAATAAATAATGCAAATTACATTTATACTAATGTGGTTTTTGGTGTGAATTACATCTGTAGAACGTGAGCTGGCGGTTCTGCAGGGCCTTGAAGATCTGGACATTCAGGAAGATCAGAATGCCGTGTTTGTTTGTGAGATCTCAGCAGAGGATGTTCCAGGAGAATGGTACAAGAACGGGGAGCGGATACAACCAACCAGCTCCATCAAGATCCGCCAGGAAGGTAAACTTAAACCAACAATAGGTTTAGGCTTAAAACACAAGCCTATACAAATGGTAGAATGTATCAAGTCAAGTCAAGTCAAGAGGCATTTTATTGTCATTACATCTGAGTACAGGTACACAGCGTAACGAATTTCCTCCGGAACCATGGTGCAACATGGAACAACAAGACAATAGAAAACATAAAGTGCAACATAGAACTAAAACACTAAGTTTAACAGACAGGACAGTGCAGTACCGATACCATACAATAAAAAAATGTGCGCGGTGGAGATAAGGTGCAGAGATATGTAACATACTGTGACATAGACATACATGATCACAGCAGTTACTGAGGTAGAGAGTTTATAGTTCTTATAGGAATGATCAGCAAATATTACTGATTGGGATAGAGACATTTCAGTCTCTGTGTGCTGAGTGTGTGTGTGTGTGTGAAGAGTGATGGGTGGGTTTTAGTACAGTCTTGTTTTTGTGTGTGTGTGTGTGTGTGTGTGTGTGTGCGTGCATCCATGTGTGTGTGTGTGTGTGTGTGTGTGTATTTGTGTGTGTGTGTTAAAAGTGGAGGTGGGGGTTTCAGTGGGGGTTCAGCTCCGTCTGTGTGTGTTGAGGAGTCTGACTGCCTGGTGGATGCAGCTGTTGCAGAGTCCGGTAGTGGAGGCTCGGATACTCCAGTATCTTCTGCTGGACGGCATCAGAGCGAAGAGTCGGTGTGAGGGATGGGTGGGGTCGTCCACAATGCTGGTGGCTTTGTGGAAGCAGCGTGTGGTGTAGATGTCGGAGATGGAGGGGAGAGAGACACCGTATGTATGTGGATGATACTGTTTTTTTACCTCTTTTAGGAACAAAACATTTTCTTCTCATGTGTAATGTGCGATCAGAAGACTCCGGGGAGATCAAGTTTGTTGCCAGAAATGCTGAATCTCTTGCTCACCTGGAGGTGGAAGGTAAAAACTAAGTCCATTTAATTACATTTTTTACAGTTATTATCTATTTAAACCTGTTTCCTTGTTTTTTCTTATAAGTAAAATATGTGTTACGTTAAATTGATTTCATAATAATTAATGGAGCCAAGCTTTGAATTCCAAATTAGAATTGTATCTTTTTCAATATGGTTAGTATGATTGTAATACAAAGTAAAATGTTGGTTTAATGGTTAACAAACCCTGTGTTGAAGAAATTTTTAGAGTGTTCAATTATTGTCACCTCTTAATTATGCAGGTAACAAAACCAAGCTAGAAAAACAACAACCACAATTGTATTTGACATCCTGCTGCCTGGTATTAAAAAAAAAACAACTGTCCAGAAACACCCTTTGGCTTTAGACGACCGCCAAAATAGTGTTCATGTGCAGTGAACTAGCCTCTATACTTTACTAATTATTAAACCAAACAAAACATAAAAAGACACAGTCAGGCTTATTATTATAATGTTAGAGTTTACGTCTCGAAGATTCTTGCAGGAGGATGTTGGAGATCTTCTGTAACTCTACTGTCCAGCATCATCTTTTTCATAGCTGTTTGTTGCCTAGCTGAATAAGATCATCATCATCATTCCCGTGTCAGGCTAGAGAAATTTGAGACTATGATACAGGGGAGGACAGTGTCTCTGTCCCTGTTGTTGCACCATATTCACACTTTTTATGGTGACTTATTGTAAATAGTTAGTTTGCTTAATCCTCAAATACATGTGGACTTTTTGTACTTGGTACAAAAAGTACATGGTAATTATGTTTAGTTTTTGCACTAACTGTAAGATGTTTTATTCCTTATCCAAATTTTTTCAGTTTATCTTTGTGTGAATTGACTTCCTTTCATTATCTGTCACTTTGCTGCATTTCTCTGCGGTGGGACAATAAAGGATTCTTCTATTCTATTCTAACTTTTATAGGAGACTGCTTATCATCATTGTTCCATTTGCACACAAACAAATATGCATAAACAATTTTAGAAACTATTCTATCATCATGTATAGTAAAGTACATTTTGCTACCAGATCACTTTTGAACACCATTTTCCTTTCAGAGCTTCCCGTCAACATCGTGAAACCCCTGCAGGACACGACTGCTCTGGAGAAAGCTCGTGTGATCCTGGACTGCACCGTGTCTAACCCCAGATGCAGCATCCGTTGGTACAAAGGCAGTAACGTCATCCTGCCGTCCGAGCGGTTCGAGATCAGCAGCGAAGGCTGTTACCGCAAACTGATCATCCAGCAGGTGGTGCTGGAGGATGAAGGCACATACAGTGTGCAGGTTGGAGAATACACATGCTCTGCAAAACTGAATGTGGAAGGTAAAAGCATTTACTTTGCACTGTGTACCAGCTATTTGTGTTTTTAATTTTGCATCAAATTTATTCTATTTGTTTTACTCATTCAAATAAAATGTATTAACATTCTTAATTTATAAATAATGTAGTGGTTTTATTCCTTTGTCTTCTGTCCACTCACCAAGCCCAGTCTCTCTTGATGGTCCGGGAACTGAAAGATGTTGCGGTCTCAGCCCCTGATGACGCTTGCTTTGAGTGCGAGGTCTCGGCTCCGGCCCTCAGATCTCCAGTGTGGAGTCTGAACGGGGAGCCCCTACAGCCGAGCTGTCGGGTACGTCTGGAGAAGATGGGAACAGTGCACAGGCTGACGCTCCTGCAAACCACCCCCAACATGAGTGGCATGGTGGAGTTTGCATTTGGGAAGGCAAAAAGTCAAGCACAGCTTCGAGTAGTGGGTTGGTAGAAACCTTTACTTTTACTAATAAAATGTCATCATTTTCCTGTTGAGAAATCTGCAGTACAGTCGACCCCTGGTATTAGCAAGGTTCCCACGAATACTCAACACCCTCTTAAAGCTTTATGTTAACTCCAGACGCTCCCTTCCTCCAAGGAGTTCCAACTAACACGGGCAACACACCGCAAAGATCAAACTATGCTCTTCTCGTCTCGGTTCCCACACTGGAGGAAAGATCTTACATCACTATCACCTTCAAGAAATCTTTGAAGACCCAGCTCCTCCGAGAGTATTACTTGCCCATAAAGCTTTGAATGCAGCTAAAATCCCCAATAATCTATACTCCCTTATAGTTATAAAAAATGTTTATAACTTATTATTTACGTAATTCAAACACCAAATATACTTTGATATGCATTCATACACAGAGTGAAACCAGAAGCTACCATCCACTGCCTTGCCTATTCCTGCGCTTGAATGCACAGCAAATAAGCACCAAGACAAATAAATGGACCTTCTGAACAGAAATGGTTGCAAATGCCAGCCAATTTCCTATCAAATAGCCTTGAGCCATTCTGTCAAATATTTTAGATTTGCTCTAGAAAATCATCCACAAATGGTTATATTCCTTCTAAAAAAAATTTTTTCTTCATAAATTTGATCTGTGAATAGGCGGGGGTACTTTGTACTGCTGTATGTTATACGTCTGCAGGAACCCTTTATTCTTTTCAAGAACCCAGACTTTTTACTAATTATGGTTATTGGTTATTATATATGAGTATTTATGGTCATTTTATACTATTGCTTCTCTAGTTTCTGAGTTGAACGTATGAAAGGTTACCCATTAGACAGCCAACTGTTTCTAGACAAGTACTTATTTGATCAGTCTGAATGTGAAGCATCTGCAGTCATGCTGTGGGATAAAAAAACTGAGTGTTTGTGGTAAAGTAAAAAAGTTCCAATGCTTTGGGAGGATGGGGCCTTTCTACAACAGCAAGTCCTCCAAATCAAAACATGCAATGAGTCCGAAAATTCATGTCTCAAAAAACGTCATATATGGTCGTCTTTTTGTCTGCATAAAGAGTGCCTCTACAGGTCTTGACCAGGTGTGCTTTTTTTACTCGTGCACCAGGGGTAATTAGGGTTAGGCGTGTAAGAGGAGAGTCCTTAGGGTTAGGGGATTAGGTATAAAGTTAAAAATTACTGTAGGTTTAGGAATGCAGTTTGGCCTCAAAAACCGGACTGTCCGGACTAAATCCGGTCTGTCCCATGGTCTGTCCTCCCATTCCAGACAAGACCTGTAGAGGACCTGTTTAGGCAGACAAAAAACGACCATATATGTCGTTTTTTTAGACATAAATGTTCGGACATATTGCACGTTTTGATTTGGAGGAGTCTTGTTAGTTTGTTTTTGTAGCCTTGCTAGTTTGAAGCCTTGTTTTAATCAACCTTTTTTTTAATGGCAGCGTCCTTATTTTGAAAGAACTAAAAACAAAAAAATAAACTATAATCTTGTTTGGCTTTTCTGAAAAAGGTTAATCCATTCAATGGGATATGAAAACCCACCTGATACATACATAGTGATGTATTTTATTTCCCCGCGAATGTTAAAAATGTCACAAAACATAGGAAAAAAGAAAATCCTACATAATGTCACCATTCGACAAAATGACGCTTTGCAAAATTTGGTACATTAGTTGTAAACAACATAGAAACCTTTCTAGTTCGTTTAATTTTATCTGCATTCTAACAATTATCAGTGACAGGGATGGCGTGAATGTCAGGAGTGTGGAATGTTATTTTATTTTAAGGTTTAGAAAGAATATGGAAATATTTATATCAATAAATAGTGCTTATCAGTCACAACTTCAGTATCAATACTGGATATCGTATCGGCCCTGATTTTCATAGTGTAGTTGTTTGGATTCTGTTTATTTTCCATTTGCTGATTGTCAAAGTGTCAGTACTACTTTGGACCAGAAGATGTCAGTAGAAAACCAACCAGATGTCAACACAGATGAGCAAATTTCTACACGCTCGCTCGGTTTAAATAAACATTCTCTGAAGATTAAAACTCATACAGATGAACCATCAAAAATGATCTGTCTTCTTTATACATTAGACCCTTTATAATGCCTTTGATGTCCTCCATGTTCAGCACACGTTATTAAAATCACCAAGCCTTGGAGTTGAAGTAGGGAACTGTGTACCTTCACTTTCTGGGAGGAAGGGGCTTTTCTACCAGGTTGTCCTGTAGGCAGGACAACCTGGTTTGACTGGACCCAGCATCATTCTATCATCTTGCCAAACTGTCTTGGCCATTGTGGTGGATGAGGGAGCAGTTTGGGAGATACAGAAAGTTTATGTAACTTACAAAAGAGATTTAAAGTGGACCTTTCTTTTCTGTTATTGATTGTCTTCACCATGTAGTGTTATGTGTTTTTCCTTTGTCAAAATCCGGGAAGAGTTCTTAATGTTTATCTCACGGTGATATTTGCAGCTGTTCAAAGCACAAGCAAAACCCCGTCTAAAAAGAAAATGTCTAATCAAGACCTGGAAAAAGTTCTATTGGTAGATTTATAAGGATGTATAAGTCCAGTTAAAATCCATTTTTAAATGAATAAAATAGCAACAAAAGTTAGAAATCTTACTGTTGCAAAGATTCCTAGGTTACCTTAACTTTACATTTATAAAATAAATCAAGACTGGCCAGTACATTTTTTTTTTGCCTTTGCATCGAGTACATAGGCGATCAAAAGACGGTTGATGTCTCTTAACTACTAATTAATCTCATTTTATTTGAAACAGCAAAGACTAACTGATTGAAATCTATATGGAGGAAATTATAAATAATAATGCAAATATGACCACCTACAAGGTGATCAGGTATAATTACAATTAAAGCATGCTACAAAACTGCATTATATCAAGGAGAACATAAAGGTAGACCACTATGTGGCAATAATAACAAAGTTTACTTTTCCCCCCTCTCTCATAGGAAAGTACCCCCAGTCCAGAAAGTGGAAAAGAGTGTCCTTAAGCAGGAAATTAAAAGTTGGACGTATTTCAAGAATTATCAACAGTTATCGATGCAAAATCCTTCATTTAAAACAGTACATAAAGGACCAAACAAGGCAGCTTTAATTGTCATGGTTGTGTGCCTAAATGCACAGCCTGACCTGGCAGCACATGTGAAACACACATCAATAAATACGTGGCATGGTTAGGCACCCAGGGTGCCACATTCTGTAAATAATATAGGGTGTTTATGGTCCAGCTCTATCAGAGGGTATGTAGGTCAGGCAACGCAGAGCAAGATGTCCAGAAGCTGCTGTGCACTATTTTTACTTTTATTATGATGCCTTAAATAAAACCCAGTTCAATCATCTGACCCAGATAGTGAAGCTGTTGCAAGGGACTTCTTTTTACAATACTACACAGGTTATAATCGAACTTGGCTACAAAGTTGTGACACGTGTAAATATTCTAAATATATTTCTTAACAAGGATGAACTGATCATTTACAAGGAAAAAAGCATTTAGATTTTCAAAGTATTAATAAAACTAAAAAGTACACTAGAGGGGATTACTACACATGTTGTAATGTCGACATAAGGTCAAAGAACCACTGTAAACATCTCCAATTTAAATTTTGGACATTTTAAAACAATGGATAATAGGGTTTTCAAGTGTTTAGTTAATGATGGGCAATTATTATTGTTATTATTATTATTAATATTTAATTGGTAAGCACCTTTTCGAAAGGTCTTTTTTGTACTTTTGTTTTATAATGTTTCTTTTAAAAATGTGACTGTATCTGTTTTATCTTTACAGGAAATCCTTGAAGGAACTGTCAGACCTGCAGTCTTTTACCGTTGCTTTAATAATGTACAATTGTTTTTTTTTGCTTTAGTGTCTTTAAAAGCAACTGAAACAGAATTGATCAACTATCAGATTTAACTACCTTTAAAACTTACTCATTTTATTTCAAAGTGGATATTTTATTATTGTTATGTAAATAATTGTCTGTGTTGAAGTGATTTTCTGGTACTGGTTTGTTAAAGTTTGATCAAAATGTCTGTTATTGTCAATAAACAGCAAAAGTTAATAAAATACATGTTTATGGTTTAAGTGACCTAGAATGGGTTTGTTATAATATTAAAATCTATCAACTATGTATAATTTGAAAATAAATTATAGACTTAATTATTTTGGTTTTGTTGTTTTGTTTTTTTATTTATACCTGCAGCAGAATTAGTAAAAAACAAAATTCACATGAGTAAGTAGACCAGATAGTTCTATATCGTCAATTGAGTATAAAGCTAATATTTGCACAAACTGAAAAACAAAAATACAATCAGGGTACTGCTAACATTTACTTCGGGTTAAGATAAAACTACACAAACTGATGCTGCAACTGAAAATGAACACACGAGCTAGAAGGTATTCTGAGCCGAAAACAAGAAATACGAGGCAAAAAGGGACAGTCTAAATGTAGCCTTTACTGCCATTTTAGACTCAATTGGCGTCACTCAAAAAATCCAAACACCTACTCACTCTCTTGGTCACACTTTAGACCTTGTGCTGACTTATGGCATTGAGTGTGAAAAAGTTTTAGTGCTGCCTCATAACCCTCTCCTTTCTGACCATTTTTTTCATAACTTTTGAGTTCTTTTTCACCGAGTACTTAAAATCTGAAAGAAAATGTCTTTATAGTAGGTGTCTATCGGACAATGCTGTTACAGCCTTCAAAGAATCCATTCCACGTCAAATTTCTTCAGTATTTCAGAGAAACGCAGTGGAGGGTAACAAATTAATTTCATGCACTACACAGATTGATGCTGTTGTTCATAGTATTACATCCTCATTGCGTACAACATTAGACAATGAAGCCCCCATAAAAAGGAAAGTGATTACTCATAGGAGGTTGGCCCCCTGGTTTAATTCAGAACTGCGTACCTTGAAGGGAAAAACCAGGAAATTGGAGAAGAAATGGCGGTTTTCGCTTTTAGAGGAGTCCTATTTATCCTGGAAAAACAGCGTGCTTCTGTGTAAAAGGACCCTGCGCCAAGCTAGATCTGGATATTTTACTTTACTAATAGAGGAGAATAAGAACAATCCTAGGTTTCTTTTTAATACAGTTGCTAAACTTACGAGAAATGAAAACTGTTATATCACCCATTCCTCCAACTCTTAGCAGTAATGAATTTATGGAATTCTTTATTGATAAAATTGAATCTATTAAAACTAAAATTGATGAGATCCTACCAAACATAACTACTACCTCAGTAAGCAATGAGCTACTGAATGTGGCTCTGGAGCCTGATCTCTGTTAGAACTGTTTAGTTCCAGTTGAGCCTTCTGAGCTTTCAAAAATATTTTCTTCATCTAAGCCTTCAACTTGTATGTTGGATCCAATCCCCACAAAATTGTTTAAAGAAGTATTTCCTATTATTATTACCCCCATTTTGGAAACGGTTAATTTGTCATTAGTGAATGGTTATGTACCAGAGGCTCTTAAGGTAGCCGTAATAAGTCCCCTACTTAAGAAACCTTCTCTTGATCAAGAAGACTTTATAAATTACAGACCTATATCTAATCTTCCTTTCTTATCTAAAATCCTTGAAAAAATTGTTGCTAATCAACTGAGAGAGCATTTGAGGAATAATGACCTATTTGAAGAATTTCAGTCAGGTTTCAGAGCTCATCATAGCACTGAGACAGCTCTCCTTAAAGTTACAAGTTATATTTTCATGGCCTCAGACAATTGGCTCGTGTCTATTCTAGTTCTGTTAGATCTCAGTGCTGCTTTTGACACAGTCAATCACAATGTCCTCAATGAAAGGCTCGAACACACTGTGGGGATCAAGGGAACAGCACTAGGCTGGTTTAAATTGAATTTGTCTGATAGATCCCAGTTTGTTGATTGTTTAATTCTATTTACTATATACATGCTCCCTATTGGTAAAATCATCAGACAGCATGGTGTTAATTTCCACTGTTATGCTGATGATACACAACTGTATTTATCTATAAATCCTGATGAATCCAGTCAGTTTGGTAGATTACAGGCATGTCTAGATGACATGAAAATGTGGATGACTTTTAACTGTCTGCTCTTGAACTCTGAAAAGACAGAAGTTGTTATCTTTGGACCAGAACCTCTAAAAAAGAAATTGCTTAGTCAGCCACTTGACCTGGATAGAATCAGGTTGGCATCTGGTGACAATGTAAAGAACCTTGGTGTTATTTTTGATCAGTAAATGTCTTTCAAGTCTCATATAAAACAGGTCTGTAAGATTTCCTTCTTTCACCTTTTTATTCTCTCTAGGACAGATGCTGAAAAGCTAGTCCATGCATTTGTTACTTGAAGGCTGGACTATTGTAACTCTTTATTAGCAGGAAGTTCACAAAATGCAATTAAAAGTCTAAAGTTGGTCCAATATGCTGCAGCAAGAGTTCTGATGAAACTTAAAAAGAGAGATCATATCTCCCCAATTTTAGCTTCCCTTCATTGGCTCCCTGTCAAACTTAGAATAGATTTTAAGATTCTCCTTTGG
>JAVLVB010000846.1:1779615-1842479 GCA_032876305.1 Orestias chungarensis | reverse complement strand
GGTTCTGCTGGAGGTTTCTTCCTGTTAAAGGGGAGTTTTTCCTCTCCACTGTCGCTACATGCATGCTCAGTATGAGGGATTGCTGTAAAGTCAACGACAACACAAGCCATTGTTTTGGTCTGCTGATTCCAGAGGAGTGAATGCTGCAAGTCAATGACTCAATGCAATCTGCTGGGGTTCCTTAGATTGGAAACTTTTTTAAATTGATTTGTTATGATGTATCTTTGATTTTAATTGATTTTTTTGGAAAGTGCCTTTAGACGACATCTATTGTAAATTGGCGCTCCATAAATAAACTGATTCTTGATTCTTGGTCCAACATCCCTACCAGCTCAGCTATTCCATACAATCAGGATGCTAAATTGAGTTAATCTTCATGAGTGCAGACAGAGCGTCGGCACAATGTACCATCAGATTAAATAGTTATTATTGAGACATTTGTTCAGATCTTTCATACATTTCTCTGCATCAAAAGACAAGGCTGGAGAATTTTCTAATTAAAACAGTTTGTGCTTTTATACTGCAAAAATAGAACAGTGTGTATTGGGAAAATTTTAACAGATTCCTTAAAATAAACTACATCTGTTTCTATTCGTCGTTCTAAAAAAGTAATTTTTGCTATTTTTTGAATGGGGTTTTAAATAATTCTAGATTTTCGATATTTGTGGGAGGTTTTGGTTCATAACTCCCATAAATACCCTTTTAATACGGGAGGTCCACTGTATTCTCATTTTAAAACCGACCTGTGTTTATACTATCTGATCACAACTAGGGACTGTCTTTGATACCAAATGGTGTTTTTTCAATGAAAGCTCACTACGTGGTGCAGAAACATGTAAAGAGAACACATGTCATTGTGCTCCTCCAACTCAGCAAGATACTAATGGCTGTCTGAGATATATTCAAGCCCTCATGCAAATCTAAAGAGTGACTTTGGTTTCTGCAGACGGCCTTCTAAAGGATGACCGATACAGTAACTGATATACACAGGAGTCTTTCAGTCACAAGTGTTGGCAGGATGAGCCAACCAACATCTCTGTCTCGTAATACAGCCAAAGAACTTCTTCACTTCTTTTCTCTTAAACCCATTCAGTCAGCACCTACTGTACATGTCTCATTTCTTCGCTCTGGTTATTTCATTCGAGTCATTAAACATTTATTTAGTGTTCTTTCAGATTCTTGAATAATCATATTTAAAAGTTGTTTCTAATAGCTAGAAATATTTCTCCTCTGCCTTTTCACCTAGGGTCAAAGCCTTGGTTGTGCCACCTGCTGCTTTCTCAATAACTGTGTCAAAACAATATTGAGTTTAAATATATCCCTAATGTTAAATGTGGATCTGGTATAGTCTGACCTTTTCTACAAACAACCTAATAGCAATCTCCAGCGCCTTTTTATTCAGCAGAGACATGAACCTAGATGCATTTGATACATAGTTTATTGTTGGTCTATATTTTATTAGGCTTGTTTTAAATACTGATTATAAAGTTTTATGTTCTGGTGACGACCGATTGATGATGCTTTTTTATATAATAATATTTAAATATTATACAGTAAGATAAAAACGTTTTAGGCTATTCTAGTCTGTAATTCCTGCAATTATGTATTTTACTAGATTTTATTCCACAGTGTTTTAGTTATTGGTATTCTATTTTTTTATGTTTGACTTTTTTTACAGTATGTTTTATTAAATTATGTTGCATTCAATTTATTTATGTAACTGTATTTTATTATAAGGCATTCTATTGTAATTTATTAGACTTCATTTACCATTTGTTACAAATTAATTTTATAGTATTTCATTGTATGAGAGTCACATATAAGTGTCTCAGTAAGGTTTATTGTTTATTATTATGCTATTTTACCTTGTTCTATTTGTTTGGTTTTGTTTTATTTTGCTGATTTTTATTGTAGGATATTTTATTCCATTGCATTTCCTTTCATCACAAACGGATTGTTTTATGTTTGCACCAGCAATGCTGCTCAAATTTTAAATGTAAAAAAATATTTAAATATAACTCAGAGAAAAAATCTTTATAAATATGTGAACATAATTAAAAATGGGTTAAAATATTTACATCATAGCCGTTAAGTTTTTGTCACAAAGCTGTAACCAAACAGTTGGAATGTGTGATAAAGCAAACACTGAGTTTTATTATGTGTTTTATGTAAAAAAAAATTGAGCTAACAGAGATTGAGCTTGTTTACACGAGCTTCTAAGCAATATCCAGTTACATTCTGTAAGAACACTCAGTGACCTGAGATGGACTAGAAACATATGGGGTCCATTGCACAATTTGTCATGATATCAATGACAACTTCCTCTACTCACTGCTCAAATTAAAGGAATGAAACTGAATAGAAATATCTGTTTTACTCAAGTAACGACATAAAACCATGGTACATGGGACCACCTTCAAATAGCTGAAGGTTGAAAACAATTTAAGACTCAATTTTAAAATGTTTATAACTGCCCATTTTAAAACACCAAACATGGACTAATATGCACAGAGAAAACCATATTGATATTAATGCAGAAGCCAACATCTACAGTCTTGTTATCTCCACTCTAGGGGCAACAGCCAATCAGCACCAAGAAAAGTAAATGGCACTCCAGGATTGGCTGCTTTGCAAACACCAACAAGTAGCGTGACAAATGGTGCCAAGGTATTTCAGTTTTTTTCCAAACTGCAACTCAAAAATGCATAGAATGCTTATTTGTATAGAACATTTTTTGAACAAGAAAACTGAAAGTGCATTAATAAAATTTGGAAACAGGAAAAAGACCTTACAAAGTCAAATTATGAACTTTACATTATGACATGTTAAAAGAACATGTTTAATCAGATTTTATGTTCCTCTTTTCTGTCTGCTTTCAGCATTATTCTTCCAAAGATAACAAAGAAGAAAACATATATTCAAAACTACAAACATGACAGTTTAAAAGCATAATTTGAGAACAGTAATTCATTAAATTAACCAAAGAGATACAAAAAATATATAAAAATCCTGTCAGCTGTTTCAAATTTTCAAAGCGAAACACCCTGTTTGGTCCTGACTGTGGGAACCAGGAGAAGACCAGAACCTGAGAGTCTCTGAAGATTTTTATATCAGAGACAACATTTTGTTGCCAGACCATGAAGACACTTGTAAACAAACAGAAATGTTTCAAAATGTATTCTCTTAGAGTAAGAAAACCAGAGCAGAGAACTACGGATTGGACTGATATGGTCATATCTGATGGTTCTGGTTAAAACTGGATCACCAGTATTCAAGAAGTTCTGCAGCTTTCTTAAAGCTTGTTTAGAGAGCCCCCAGTGAGCAGACTGACATGTTAGCTGTCTAACATGCTGGAGACAAATGCATGTAATGATCTCTTTAGGTCTAGTTAAGACACTAAGTTACCATGAATGTGAGAATACTGAACTGTGTACAGACAGGGGTCCACTGTATTCCCTTTTCTGTTCTCTTTGCATTTGTTTTGTAGTTTCTTTTAAGTCCTAGTTGAGTTCCTACTGTGGTAATTAGTCTCCCTCCTTCTATGTTCAACAACTTCATCAAAGAAGAGGTTACGCATTCTGAGAAATACAAAATGTTCTCGGTTTTTGTAAAGAACAGAGATCAGGAGGAACCTTGTAACATTTCAGCAGACTTAGCACACGGATAGCTAGCACCTATGACTGATAAAGAGGCTCAAAAAGGTATCTTACCTTAAATGAGCTATGCACTAATGTTTCATCCAAATCAATGACGACACAGATCTTTGCTGGATCATCTGATAGAGACTGTGAGAGCAGTGGTTTTGGTGGTACCTGCAGACAGGCAGAAAGTTGAGGCCTCAAGTTAAAGTATGAAAATCTGAACACAAAGGCTTTGACTTTGGAACATGAAAATACCAACCAAGCATGCTTGGATGACATAGTTCAGGTACTTTGCAGCCATAAATGTGTTGTGGTGTCTTTTTAAGTGGTTACAAGAGACTTGACGCGGCAGCTGTTTCCATGTTGAGGGAGCATGTCAGTATCACCACATCATACCTTGTCTTTCAACAACTTCTCAGTGATTCTGGATTCCTAATGGGTTTTTGTTGCTAAAAACAAACTGGTGTGAGTGTAATGTTGTGCATGTGTTTTCGACCCTACGCAAAAGGAAGCTGACACAGTGCCTAAAATATTTCTGGGTTTGTCACAGGACATAAAAGGGATTAATTAGAATGTGTACGTAGGTTATACCTGCTCTGCAGGTGGGATGCAGTATTCGCATTCACAAGCCTCAAAAGATTCATCGTCACTCTGCTCCTCCTCTGAGTCTGTGCTTTGTGTTGCTTCAGACTTTGAGACAATACTGTGAATGATACCCAGAGGCATTGTAATGTCTGAGATTTCCTGTAGCTCATTGTCTCTTTCCAAACTTTTTCCGTCGGAGATTAGTTTGACGACAGTAATTCCTAGTTCCACTGATGACTCCTCTTTTATGCAGACTCTGGTATCCTCTGGTTCTCTTGAAGTATCACCATCAGCTTTCACATCACTGTTTTTATTTATAGAACTGCTGCCCAACATAAATCTTATCAATGGTTGAGTATCCAAAGATTGAATGGTTTTAATCTGATATGCATAGTAATCCTCAACACCTGGGGGACAAAAGTCTCCACTATGATCATTTTCTATGAGCGCCCAATACGGCTCCATCTCTGAACATGCAAGAAACCCATCTAGTTCAGACTTCAGATTATAATTATTGTCTTTGAGAACAGAAGACATCTCAGTATTTGCTATGGAGACAGCTTCCTCATCTGAGTGTTTGTTCTCTCCAGCATAGAGAACATCTTCACAAACATCACCCTCCACTGATATTTCTTTGGCACACGGTGCAAACGTACTCCCAGCTCTGCTTGAGTCTAAGTAGAACTCAGGGTCTTCATCGTAATCATCAGAAACTTGCCCATCAAATTCCCAGCCATCATCATCATAATATACTTCATCATCTTCAGACTCGGCGTAGTACTCTGGATAAAGAGCAAAGGTTTCAGATTCATTGTCTTCATCTGCATCTTTTGTTGAATATGATTCCAATGTTAGTGTCCAGTTAGACTCTTCCTCTGAACCACAAGATCCAGAGTCTCTCTGGCTTAAGTCTTCCTCCTCTGAATCATCAATACACTCATCTGTTTCTTGGGTTTGAATTTCAGGTTTTTCTTCAGTGTGCTCATCCTCCTCCTGTTCTTTGATTGTGCAAGTTGTCTCTTCAAGCTTGTGGGCTGTTTTGATGCTTTCTTTCTGAGCCTGCTGTTCAAGATGGAGGTGATGATGAATATCACCCCCATCAAAGCAGGAAATGTAGTGCTTCTTTTGTGCAAACACCTGTACAGAGCAGTCTGCTCTGTCAAATAAATCAAAATAGTCCTCAATAACAGCATCAACAGTGGAGGTTTTATTTTTGGTTTCCTCGCTACAGTTGTCAGTGCTTGGATGTTTTTCTGCATCGTTCTCTTCAAATGATTCCCACTGCGTTGGCTCATCATTAGAATCATCCTGAGCTGCTTTATAAGATTCCTCAGATGAATCGAAACAGTGATCAGACGGAAAACTGTCATCAAGGCAAGTCTTAAATGATTTACAGTCGTCTGAGGACAGTTCTTCTTCAGTGCAGGACTCAAAGTTGCCATGTTGGCTTGACTCATCTTCAGAACCATCTCCATGCACCTCGACAGTATCTTCAGAGTCATCAGCTGTAGAAGTGTACCCACAGTTTTCTTCTGTAGCAGCATCACTTTCACAGCAATAATCAGGTATGTCCTCCGATAATGTGGAGGATGCTTCATCACTGACCTCCATCTCGTTATGTTCATCCTCTTCATCAGAGTCATTGTAGGTGTATTCAGCTTCAGGCTGACTTTCATCATATTCAGAAAACTCAGCAACACAGGATAAAGACTCCATTGAGTCAGAGATGTTTTGTGTGAAATGTTGCTCGGAATCTAGCGTTGACTGGTATTGCTCTAAGTCAAAGTCCTCACATAGGTTATCCAGAGACAACGTTGGGTTTTCTGTGCATTCAGATACAACAAAAGGCATTTCTGACTCTAGAAAACTATCAGAGTTCAATCCTAGTTCATCTGGCTCATAATCGGAATGGTCCGACTGTTGATCAGAGGGCTTACATGACTGAAATAATAGGAGGTTTTCTGGACAGTGTTCACAGCAAAGGCTGATTTTAGAGTCTAAGCTATGATTAGCACAATGCTCAGAGGACATGCAAGCTTTAAAACACTCACAGTGCTGAGTACATTTATCATATAGTTGGCTTAACCCTGTGCACTCCGTCTCTCCGAGAGTCTGGTCAGATTCAAAAAGTCTGTCAGTTGAAGAGTATTCCTCAAAGCTCTCACCAAGCCCTTCACAATTCTTGTAAGGTTCAGTCTGTCCAGAGTTCACGTTGCAGTGTTCCACACAAAGCAGAGGAGGATCCATTCCTGCACTGACACTCTGCTCTGTATATTCCACAAGAGCCTGTATGTCCAATTCAGCACTTCCCTTTGAAGATCTGTTTAAACCTTCAGCTTGTGTTAGTTTAGAAGTAACACATTGTCCAGAAAGAATAGCTTCAGTGGAAAGCTCCCGCTCCCCACCAACTTTACCCGGTTCAGAGTTTTCCAAATACATTGCTAAAGATATTTTTCAGCCTGGACTATGGTTATAATGAATCTTTACTCCATGCAGAGTCCAAACAGCAGGCAACTTTGAGGTCCATCAGGAGAGAAGATTCACAAAACTGAGATAGGCTGGCTCGTGGGAGCAGCAGCACTCATGATGACATGACAGGTTGTCACAACCAAAACTGGGACTCGACCCTCCCTTTGCCAGACAGCAAGCAATTTATTTTGGGTGCTTGGAAAGACGTGACAAATAACTTCTGGAATATCAAATCTCTATAAAAGGCTGAAGTAAGGCATAAATCTGAAACTGACACCTGAGAATGTGTTGAGCACTTGATCTCCAGACTGAATCTGACAGAAGACCGGTTGTTGTCTGGTCAAAGCATGCTGCCAATTACCCCTAATTTGTATGAAAGGGTCAGTATTAATGTAATGTTTTAGGTCACATATGCCTGTTATAGAGAAATGTTTGTCACAACAACAATTTAAGTTGTATTAGTGCATCTCTGATTGACTTATTAGTTTTTAAGTATTTGTTGTCTTCCTCTTGCTGGAGGACTCTTCTACAGTATCTTTTCTTAGATGCCTGCATGGGTTTCCAGGTCAGATATGCACCTCTGTAACATTTGTACCTTTTCCGTCCTTCTTGTAACTTCCTGATTGATATCTGAACACGGAGTACTTTTCAACGACGCTACTTGTTACAGTCCAGGAGACATGCCTGAGGAAACTTGAAAAGCTGTGGGCTGAGAAACTGATAAAATAACTGATAACCAGAGTAATCGCATGCTTTTCAGAAGAAGGAAAAAGGAAGGCACAGGAGCAAACATATGTCACGGGTAAAACTGAAAGAGGATCTTACTTTAAACAAATATGCTGTTTAACCATTGGGGGCGGAGTTATTTTTCTTAGAGGTTTCTAGGTTGTTCCTATGTATCCTTACCAAATTCCTTATTTTCTGAGGGACCAGTTGAGCTATTTTCCAGACCTTGGCAAAGTGGTGACAATTCTGACTAACTGGTTTAAACTAATCACTTGTTACTCAGAAATGCCTTCCAAGTGCAGATTTTGAACTCTGGTATGCTGCAACTTTTTAATGTATTACTGCTCCAACACATGTTAATATAATGAATAGCTAACTCTGCAGACCTGATTAAACTCTAATGAGGAATGTTGGAGAAGGGATGCATATAAAGGTTGCAGGATTGGAGCTCACAGGGACAAATTTTTATTTTAAAAAGTTGTATTTTGTTTTTTCTTACCAAGCAGGAAAAATGGTGACCTACATAAATCAAAAAGCCCCGAATTCAAGAAATTGTGTAAAATCTCCGTAAAAGTCAGAAGTATTAATAAAGCCTACATTTCTTTTAAATGGTTTGGCAGAATGATGCATTGTAACATTTCAGTGTGTGCTTTGCAAAATCCACAGTTACCAGATTATTACTGGAAACTTCTATTTGCTTCAGCTGCAGATATAAGATATGCCCGATGTCAAGTGTGTAATTTATAAGTTACTACGTTACACCTCATACTCTGTTTGCCAACATCCCAAACACAAGTAAGAACAGCTACTGGTATGCAGCAGAAAACATCCCATCAGCTGCCATCAGAATGATGAGAGGCAATGTTTACAAAGAAAGAAAAAAAACTCCAACAAATTAGGCGAGCCGTGATGGCCAGTCATAGCTGTCAGCTGTAGCGTTAGCGCTGCACTCACACCTGGCCGAATCTGTTTTGCTGGAGTGGGCCGAATGGTGCACCTCACCCTGCTGGCATGTTTTGGAGTGTTAAGAAAACAGGCTGCATTGTTGAGTTACAAATATATAAAAAAAACATTTGTTGGAATGATGGTGTCTCGCTTTTATACTGTGACCTACTTTGAGTGGATATTCCCAGCAGGTTTACCTTGCTGACTGCTTAATTCAGTTTAGGTTTAAAGTGGCCTTCAATAAGGAAGAGAACTCGTTATGGTCAGAGGTGGCTTGTTAGTACATACCTCTGGTGCTCCTGAGATGAAAGCAGTTATTGAGGATACATCATGCGAGGCTGGTTGAAGTATGCTGCCCTAAGCTGGTGTAAAAAACATCACGATGCCCAGAGTAAGCTTGTATCTCAGATAACACTGATGAGCGCTTTAAATAGGTTGCCTGAGCAGCTCCTGAAACTGGTGAACGATCAGATTCTATTATAGGAAAGTGAACATGACATACATATATGTCACGTTTATATACAAACACAGTGGATGGAGTTTAAACAATTTGTTTGTAGTTTTAGTGTAAGATGAATGTATATCATAAATATGTTTTTTTAACTGTCTGGTAGCTCCTGAAGACAAACTGATGAGTCTCCTCAACATTTGGAACATTTAACTTTGTACTTTGGAATTTCAAACATGGCACGAGGCTGCTCACACTGAGCCAGGTTCTGGTTTTAATGGAGGTTTCTACTTTATTTTTTTAACAGTTTTTTATTCTGTATATACTATAAGGTCTGAAGTATCTTTTTGCTTTTTAAAACAGTCTTGTAGATCAGTCTTACAATTCAGTCCCTATCCTTGCTTTGTGCTCCGTCTTGGTCATCTTTTTCAGAGCAGATGACAGCAGTTTTAAAAATTCACAGTTTCTTTTTTTAATCCCCACATTTAGTTAAGATCTGTATTTAAAAAAAGTATGTTTCTCTGTTTCAATCTCTACTGTTAGAAACCCTGGGAAAACCTTTGATTTAACTGTTACGCTTAAATATCATAACATTTCTTCTTTTTTTTTTCTCTCCCTTGTCCTGTTCAGCATCATGGCTAGTAGAATGAGTTTGTGGCTGCCATAGTCGTGCTTAACAGATTTTATTTTCCAAGTGAGGCTTTATAGAGCCTCCCTTGATTCCAGTACTTTAATCATTTAATGATTACTGAGGTGTTATATACATTGTAACGTTAAACAATGAGGGGCCCCGGGGTAGAGCCCCCCGCAGCTGCGGAGTAGAGCACCCAGGATACCGGGAGCAGCACCCTACCCGTCCCGCCAGGCCCCGGCCGCCCAGGCGCGGGCCAGTGTCGGGACCCAGTGCCCCTAGCACTGCACCCCAGGGCCCAGTCCGTCCGCAGGTGAGTGCAGCAGCAAGGAGTGGGGAAGTGTGAGGAGGGGGCAGAGCAGGAGTCCCCCCCACATGCGAATAGCAAGGGGAGGCAGACGACACCAAGTCAGGTGGGGACCACCCTCTGGTGCAGGCCAGTGGGTGGCCCCCAGGACAAGAAGCGCCCCCACCGACGCAGTCTCCACCGCCCCAAGCCCGCAGACCAATTCCACCCCACCCCAGATAGCACCCAGGAAACAGGAGTGCAGAGAGACCCTTCCCCTCCCCCCTCTGGCCCAAAATGTTGATGACTAGGATGTAATTAAAATGGTAGGGAAGGGGATGTGGAGGGAAGCATGCCACAGTTTGTAGACAGTGGAGCTCCCCTCCAGCGCCACCCCAACCACAGGCAAAGGTCCGCCCGACCCAGGGCAGCTGCGACCGCGCCTTGAGAGCCACGACCAGCCAAGGAGACCCCCCACCGGTAGACCAAGAGGTTGCTGGGGAGAAGAGAATATGGGGGGGTACTCACTGCATTCACTGTGGGTGGGAACATGGGCCCAGGACCACGCACCTCCAGCCGCACCAATACCATCTCGCAAGGAAGAGACGCACACATACTCCATCCTTCAAGGTCTCTGTCTACGGCCGCCATCCTTTCCTCAATGTACCCAACCCCTGTGGCCTCTCCTACCGGTCGTAAAACCAATCAGAAGAGGGGAACCACGTTTCCTATTTGGGCTATGCCCTTCCAGACTCCATGGATGAAAGCCTGGAAACCAGGCACTTGTCAGCATGCCCAACCTCCAGGCCTGGCTCCAGAGTGGTGCCCCTTTGACATCCGTCCGAGCAAGGGAAAATTGTGCCTATTGCTCACAACCATTATAAGAAGGGTAGATAAACTACTGTAGCATAAATTGTTAAACACGTTGATACTGTTTCTGATACATAGGAGAATTCTGGTTGTTGTGTAAGAAACTGCATAGGTACAAAATAATCAGGGCACCTAAAAAAACAACTCTAAGCATTTCAGTACCATACCTGGACCACAAAGCAACGGAAGAGGTTGGACAGGTGCATGTCCACGTATGTGGGGATCAACAGGCACAAGGAGGATTGATAGAAAGAAGGAGAGCCAGTGTAGTAGGACATAAAAATGTTCTCCTAAACACCTTGAGTTTTGTCACCCATATGGATTTTACCTTAGCACAGACCACATTTGAAGACCATATAGACTCTTTTATAAAAACATGATTCCAGTTAATGCATTATTATTGTGTCCCCTATAAAACATCAGTCACAACCTATTTACATGTGGAATGTTTGGTTTAGACAGGAGTATAGTTTGGTGAGAAGCTTTTGTTCTGTAATAAAGGAACAACTGAAGTTGTAAATTTGACATGAAAAGAAGGCTTGTGAAGACAAAGGTATCCGGAGTTTTGAATAGAAAAGGTTTTTGGAATGTCAAACAGCCGAATGCTCACAAGTATTGCTGAGTCCAACAGGTGATGGCTAAAACAAAACATTACTGTCAATCTAGACAAAGTTTATCATACTGGACTGTGCTGAAGCTTTAAACTTTCACAGAATTTTAATTTAGATAAGATATTAAAATTAGTGTTTATTATAAACATAAAAAATGTATGCATGAAATTGATAAATGATAAACAGAGAGTGGTGGAGAATCATGGTCTCTTTGTGTTACTGGTTATCAATGCACTTGTCACCTGAGACTCTAGGAGAGCAGCCTCAGCAGATTGTAGGAACGACATTTAAGGTCTTTGTCCAACAGAATGCTGCATTGAGACATTGCAAGAATCTACCTTACTCCCAACTGTCTGGTAAAGGAAGTTGAAGTGGAACCGCATTAGTTGTTAAATAAAATTGGGGTGCAGACTACATTTACAGCTATTTCTCTCCAATATTCACGCACCTAGAAAAATGAAACTAGAGGAACGCCATGAAAGTCTCCATCTTATTCAACAACACATTTACTTTGTCTTGAAGTGCTTTCTTTTATACCAAAGTGGTGGAACACCTCAGAGATGTCCCTGCTGCCTGTCACTAACATCGTTAAAAATAGCACAGAAACCTGTTTCAGTCTGAAAATCCTCAATGCAAAAGAATGCCAGAGTTAAACCTTTAAACACAAATCTTCACCCTGTTGGGAAGCAGATTGTGACTTTCTGTAAGAAAAGATAATGGTTCTTCCTGAGAAGCAGATTTTTACAGAACATAGCAGACGGGTGGGATTTCGTGAACAGCAGGTCGGTCAGTGGCAACCTTTTCACCATCTTGATCTCATCCTGTGTAACCCTATATATGAAAGTGGGAAGAAGGTTTCAGATTATATATTTCATTCATTATTGACTGCACACCTGCAGTTTAAGTTTCATGTGGCTTCATCTCTAAATCGTCCCCACATGGACTTTAAGTAGGTAGTAGAAAAGGAAGAAGGAAATTCTGCTGCAACAATCCTCACACGTTCCAGTCCGAAGGTCTCAGTGACTGATAATGAGCTTACAGCATTTCCTGGAGGCAGTGGCTACCTCACACTATAGCAGGATATTTTAGCAGACACAGTTGAGCCTAGTCTAGTTGGGTAAGACCTTGATGTGAGTACATGGAGCCCCTACAACCCACTTTTTGCCACTTGATCTTTGTTACGATCTGATAGGTTCTACACAGCCTTTGAAATGTTCTTACACAATCAAAAATATCCTTGGTCCTTCAAGTGTCTTCTAATGTTTGAGCTAATTAGGATTGGTCTGTATCTTGATGAGGAATTTTGGACAACCTGGTTCTAGATGATCATAATAGCTCTATTTGTAAAGCTAAGTCCCTTTCTTCCTTTCGAGGCCTGTCACGTTTGGACGGTAGCCTATTGTGAGACTCTTCAAGCATAACCATAGCCTTATACTTGTCTGCTGAACCACACTGCCATCTTGTGAATAAAGCCTAATTTTACAGTATATGTGAGAAACAATTACACCCCTATGCTGCAAAATCACAATAGTAATAGTAATCATACAATCTTAAGGAAGGAATTGTGGTATGCTCTTGATTTTAATGTTCCTTATAAGGTTTTTGCACAGCTCTCAGGGTGAACTCTGGAGTCCACTAGGCCATTGCAATACATTTTTTTCTTTTAGCCAATCATCCCACTTCTTATGATCACAACATGTTTGTTAACGTAGTTCTGTAACATTAGCCCTTATTAGTTATTTTTAAAATCTTATAATTTTTCGTTTGAGGTGTTGCTTGTTTGTACAATTATTCCCTCTGATTCTGGATTCTATGTAGCTGGATTGCTCTTACAATTTTTTTTTACATTGGACAGTTTTTGAGATGTGTAATGATGGAAACAATATATTCTTTTTTAGAACTTGGAGAAACTGATTAGCATCTCACGAACTGTGATAACCCCAACCCCGGCCTTTTAGGTAGAACTTTTTTTTGTAGTTTTTTGTTTGTAGTTTTGGGGAAAAAACAAGAATCGGGTTCAGAAATGACAGATGACCAATTTAAAGTTCATCCTCCTTTAAACTGTTTAGTTGTTTTCCAGTGATAGATTTAGTTTATTTATTTTTTGGTTCAATTTTGGTTTTTTTTCTTTAAACTTACTGGATCCTTTTGATCCCTTTAGCTGTTCACTGAACATGTTTTGCCAATAACCTCTATTTAGTTTGCTGCATAATTTCCCCACAGCTGCTAATCATCAGTGTTTATGTTTTTGCAATTGGTAAGCTATGCTATCTAATGTAATCACTCACCTGTTTTCCATGTAACTAATCACACCATTAATATTCAAGGATACTGCGTTTCATAACCCATAACAGGATTTTTTTGTATTAGTTTGTTTGTTCTCCTTCCTGATACCGTTTCCTTCTTCAATCCTAAGTTTGGCATTTAGTGTCTGAATGAACAAATTTTCATATCACTATTCATGAGTTAGTCCCCAATGGTTTACCCAAACAATATACCAATTTTAATCAATATAATTTTTCATATTTCTTTTATTTTTCATAACGGTAACACTTGTCATGCCATTTCCATGCCAGACTCAGAAGATTTCACAAATAAAAAGCTGAAGCTGTAGTAACAAACACAGTCTCTCAGTAGATAAACAATTTTAGGCAAAACACACACACGCAAAGCAGACGCATTACAAATAAACAGTTCATTCTGCAACCTCAGTTATTTTACTCTGTAAGTCTAAATTACATTAAGAGGCACTGAAACAAAATATCTTCTGATTATACTAAATTATACTGTACCTTGTTACAAACATTTGTCACTTTATTAATTTAGCCATTGAAGAATAGGATTTATACTGTGCATCAGTTTTAATGTATGCAGGATCGTACTTGCATGCCAATGTTTTCATTCAGGTTGAAGGTGACTTTTATGCATAAAAAAATTAATGCAATAAAAAATAGAACAGTTGGGACTAAGGGATAGAATTACCTAGTCAAACCAAACAGAATTATAAAAAGATGAAAAATAATTCACAGAATAAACAGCACATTTGCAGGTAAACATGTACATATAACTGCCGATTTCATAAAGTGATTGTTTTCTTCCCGTTGTGGCCCTAATAAATACAACCATCCTAAAAAGTTATATATGATGCTCCTAAAATCAAACATGTCACCAAACAGTGATGCAAGATGCAGTATCGGTAAGGATTAGGGACCACAGCCGCCCGCTAAAATGTATTTTTAGAGTTCAAAAACCAAGCATAACTTAATGTCAATAAATAGCGCACTGGTGCCGTGTATGGTTGCCAAAACAAAGTCCTTGTATGTCCAATAATGTACTTGGCAAAAAAGCTGATTGTGATTCTGAGTCAGTGTAAACCATCTCAGCACTATCACAAGTGAAAGTCTTTATTTCTTCATTTGGGAGTACAGCCAATCATTGCCAAGGAATGGTGCTCCCAGATTGGCTACTTTGCAAACATCAGAAAATATCAGGTCAAGTAGCATTGGGCAACAGTATTTTAGCTTCCCATGCTCTATTTTATTTCTAATATTTTAGATATATTATATGAAAACAAATATAAATAGATATTTTTTTACAAATATCCTTCAGTCATTTTCCGTAAATAAGATTAGGCTTTTTAGTATTCTGTATTTGGGATTGAAATTCAGTCTAAAGTTTCAAGTATGTTTAAATACTTAGATATGCCAAAAGGCCCATGCCTCTCGTAACCCACATTGTACAAAAATAAATGATACAAACAGCCCTCATTTTAAAGCATTAGCTGTTAGCAGTTGAAACTGAAATTTAAAACCAAAGACCAAAATATTTAGCTTATCGTCCAACCTTTGTATTTACGCTATTGCTTATTTGGAACAACCTAATAGTAAAGTATGAAGTCATTCAGATTTAAGTCCTAATAATTCTGTACCTGACTGTAGAAAATGTTTATGCTCTCAAGCATTTACTGTATTTCTGAAGTCCTGCTCATGTTTACCATCAGTCCCAGCAAAACGTCTGTTTCTGCTTTTCTTTAAAAAAAAAATTAAATAGCCCTCTTATTTTCTTTAAGGCCTGCAAACATTAGCACAGGAAACAGCTGGCCAAGAGGTAAAGCAACTTTTTTTCTGGTAATGTATATTCCTCAAAAGAGACTGCAAACGTGAGTTACTTATTAGGGGGAAATTACCTGAACTGGCTTTCTTCTTTGATAAGATTAGACAAATTATATTATAACACTGCAGCATCAGTAGCTGCAACAGGAAGTTAGAAAAGTAGCAGTTTTGGAACTAACAGGATTTTATTTCTAATATTGAACTGTTCAGCCACTTATTAACTGTAATGAATACTGTTTTAGCTTTTTGCATTTCTATTGTCCAGGGTGTTTCCTAAACTTTGCTAATAGCTAGATATGCTTAAATTAGGGCAATGAATGAGATGCAGTGTGAAACAAAAACATTTCAACCTTTTAAAAAAAGTTGTGTAAAAATTCCCTGTAGCTATTTTTCTTGTGTTTCTAAAGCAGCCTAAAGCCTCTCAAGAATGATTGCTACTCTGCATACCTGCCTGCAGAGAATCACTATTATATTAACATCTCTTTTGGAAGAAAATTACCTGGAAGCGGCAAGATACCTTTTTTTCAGCATTTAAGAAATAAGCCTTCAAAAATGAGACATTCTTTACCATTCACCTCTGTGTGCTGGGCAGATTTTAAGTGCCACATCCTTTTTTCCTTGTAGCCCTTGTAGAAACGCCCCTTTTGAGACTTCTCAACTCAAGGCAATAAACAAAAATCAAAAGTGAAGTACTTCATTCTTATACTGCTACATTCCTAACCTTCACTGAGGCGCTAACAGAAGGGATACAAGAGCACATTTATCACAGGTGAAACATTCGAAAACATTAATAACCACTCTGAGTTGCTGTTAATTGGGAAAACAGAAGAAAGTATGGCATCAATGATTTAAACTGACTTCTTTGTTGTTATAAAGTAAGATGTGTTCATTTAATAAAATGAACTTGTTAAAATATGGATTTTAATGCAAAATGGAGAAGTGCATGTTATTTACAATGACACTCAATAATTACATCATTAACCCATCCAATGCAAGCTTCTGTAATGCGTTGCTCTCATCATTTGTGAAGTAATTGAAATGGTAGGAAAATAAGTATTTAACCACAAATGGATGTAAAAGTTGCAAGCTATGAGGTACTTGTTTAAAGATAGCATGCTCTTCTGTATGATGACGCTCATACTATAGTAGTAAGCTTCCTTCAGTGCTACTCAAAGTTCCCTTAGCTGTGAAGGAAGTTTCTTAGATTCTTGATTTGAACCAGAAAAGAAAAGAAATGTAGCCCAAAGTCTTGCCACACTCTGACAAAGGCTTTTTTCACCAGGAAGCTCCTGGCAGCAGATATTTAGAAGCCTGTTTTCACTGTATCATAGGTGTGGAGGCTGACAACGGCACAGTTGGCGTAGTGGGGCTGGTGGGTGTTTGTGGCGAACTCGAGTAGGACCGAAGGAGAACTTTGTGCTTGGTAGCCACCTCCTGCCGCCGTCGCTGCTGGTCAGCCAAGAACTCCTTGAGATGAGTGGTTGTAAAGGTGAGAGTTTGCCTGCGAAGCCGCATTAGGTATGCATCTTGAAGCCAGGAGTTACTGAAGCAGTCCTTGATTGAGGGACGAGCCCTGTGAAAGAAATGGATGTATATTATCAGACGATTAAGCATTTGATGGTCAGCTTTCTAATTCTAACTGTTTGATCTGAAAACAATATATCCAATGTTCATATTACCAGGGGTAGCTACAGAGGATCTTTTTTAGGAACAAGGAGGCACTTTGGGACACATTCTGGTAGAGTTTAGATAGATCAAACTTGGCTGCCAGGATCCTGGCTTCAATGTCCTGAGTCTCATTTTCCATTAATGGTGACCTGCCACTCAACCTGAAAAACATAGATAAAAAATGTGGATCACAGGGTATGTGAAAAATGCGTTTCTATTTAATCAGTTTTTTTAAGGAAAAAGTTGTCAATTCAGTACTTACATGATGAAAGTCAGCACACCCACACTCCAAATGTCAGCTGGAGGACCTACAACATCACCCTTCAACATCTCTGGAGCTGCAATTAGGAAAAATTAAAGAAAACAGATTTTGAAAGCCTCACAATAAAACAAACAGTTTTCATTGTTACTTGTTGTACTACAGTTTATGTTGCAATGCATCATTCATAGACACAAAACCTGTCTAACACATTGATATTAATTATTTTCCATTCTCTTTTTTTTCCTGTCTTTATCCAGTGGGTGTAACGGACCATGACAGTATATTTTGGTATACGAGTGAAGGAGGAGAATGTGGAGTGGAGAAAAGTTAAAAAAAAAACTAAATGAAGACATTCTAAGAAATGATCCACAGGTCAATGTTAGGTTGCTTGACAAAAGAAAAAAAACTTTGGACTAATACAACACTGAAACCAGAGAAAAGGACTAGAGTTCCTCTGTGGGAGATAAATATTACTAGAGATACCTCTACTTCCCTGTAATATAGGATTTTCTTATCTTGCACTGACTAATCTCTTACACATGTACTCCAATGTTCCTATTGGAGGGCTGAATTGCTTGAGGAAGAGAGGGTTATACGACTGAGCACTTCCAAAGTCGATTATCTTGATGAGGTTCATGTGTGTCACAATGATGTTCTCTGGCTTGATGTCCAAATGCAGAATACGACGAGCATGGAGGTAGTCCAAGCCCTGAAGCATCTGCACGATGTAAGTCACTGCATCATCCTCAGAGTACCGGAACCTGAGAACAACCAGAAAAAACAGTTTACGAAATCTTTGCTGATAAAGTTTCAGGTTGTCAGGTTTGGAGCCAGTTTAAAACCTTTCTATGAGGCTGTAGAGCAATTCCTTTCCACTGCAGTACTCGGAGATGAGCACCAAGTAGCGTGGTGTGACATAAGCTTCATGTAGAGCCATTATCCTGTCATGATGCAGAGATTTGAGAATGTCATACTCCTGAAGCACTGCCTGCTTGGTATCTGCCTCATAGGGGACAATCTTTGCCATAAAGAGGTTGCCTGTGGCGTTCTCACGGCACTCACGGATTACACCAAAGCGGCCTCTATGAGTGAAAAGAAATCTTATTTATACCAGAAAGACAAACCCAAATGCACAAATTTGACCGTCCATGACAAATCTTTACCTTGCTTTCTCATCCATAAAGGTGTAAGGTTTCTGTGGAACTCCCTGACGTAAAGATCCCTCCCCAGGCTTGCCCAGGGGTGTCCTGCGTCCAGAAGGTGTGAGGCGTCCAGATGGGGTGATCCGCCCAGTAGGGGTACTCTGGGTGTCCCCTCCCTGTAGAACTGGTGTCAGACTCTGCACTATCACAACTGGAGGGGAAATGGTCATCGGAGTGACTGATGGGGCTGTAGTTGCTTGGGTGGAAGAAACTTGAGAAGGTGGGGTGGAACGAGCTGTTGCAGAAGGAACATACATTGGCACTGAGGAAATAGGTTTTCCGATAGGAGGAGCAGACATTGATACTAGGGAAGGTGATTTGTTGGGCTTAGGTAGGACAACAGGTGGAGGCGTCAGCTTTGCCTGAGGCTTGCTCACACTAATGTTGATCGAGGTCTTGGCTTTCGGTAATGTGACTGGAGTGACTGTGGTCTGAACTGGAATCTGTTCAGCTGAGGGTGACGTGATGGGCACAGTTTCTGCAGGATGGCTAGAATCGACCTGTGCAACTGGCTTAATGGTTGCAGGAGGTGGGGGTTTAGCCATTGATGAAACAGGAGTTGGAACTGTAGTAATTCTTGTGGATTTACTGGGAGCTGGTTTAATGGAGGGAACTTTCATGGATGACATCATTACCACTGGGGGTGGAGGACTTGTGGCAGGAACAGTCTTAACAAGCACAGAAGCACTGGATTTTACTGGTTCTAATAAGGACAAAAGAAAGATCCACCTCAGTAACTTGATTCATAAATCTTTTACATGAAAACATTTCTAAAATTAATTCATACCAAACAGCTTGGTAAAAAACAAACATGCACACAAACACATTTAATAAAAAAAAAAAGTAAAACCATTTTCATACAACGGGGTGTAAAAATACACTGATAAGGTAACATACCAATGGGATCCAGAGTCACAGCTTCTGATAGGTTGCTGTAGGGACCCTGACCTGCTTTATTGACACAAGCCACTCTGAACCTGAAGGAGCCCCCTTCTGGCAGGTTGGTCACATTGTAATAACAGTCTGCCACTCCAGTTGCAACTATAAGCCAGTTGGTTTCATCTAAAACAAGGAGCAAATTTACTATTTAAATAATTTTAAAATGGTCCAACATATTTTTGATATAACTGTAATACGGCTGGATCTGTATTTTTCAAATCGCTTTATCCGTTCTGGACATGTTGATTTTTTGTTATTGTTTTCTTTGCATTTGAACTTAAAAGATATAGTTTGAAATCAGTATATACTTTAAGATGCCAAAATTGATTTGGATATAGATATCTTCTTGATGCATACTTTTATTGTTTTGTCTGTGAGTTAAAAACGCAGTAATTTTGACCTATCCATTTTGAATGAATGAACTGTTAGTCTGTTGAAAAATATTGTCAAAAGTATATGTTGGAAAAAATCTAGAAATAGTAGGCTTACATACACTCATGGTTATGAAAACACAGTTTTCAACAAAACAAGGTTAGACAAGTAACAGTCTGAGATGGTATGATGACCAAAAAAAAAAACACATAAAGTCATATCTGTTGTTTCTGTTCATATACAAGTCAGCTAAAGCATTGCAACATAACTTTCTGCTACAAGAACTTAGAACAATTATTTTAACCCCCAATATTTTCCTTATATATTGTTCCAAGATAACATGCATGTCAACAAGATTTTCTCTTTCTAGGTTTAATAAATCGCTGTATTTATTTAAAAAAAAAAAGCATTTAAAAAGTGGATCATGCAAGTAAAACAACCTTGTGCTCTCCTCTCAAGAGAGTATGTGCATGGGGCCATTGTGTCAGAGGGTCGCCACACCACTAAAGCTGTGTTGCTATATTTCTGAGCGATCTCCGGGGTGCCAGGACAGTTAGGAAGCCCTGTAAAAGATGCATAAAGCCATCGCTATTAATATAATTAAATCATATACTGCAATTTACTCTGGATGCTTTAAATTCTTTAAAAAAATGTCATTGTTCTTACGAGCAAGGGATATAGTGCAAGAGCTGGATATTGAGGCCAAGGGGTTTGTAGCAACACATTCATACACCCCAGCATCTTTTTTGGTGGTTTGTATGATCATCAACAGTTGTCGGCCATCGGGGCAGGAAATCATGTTCATTCTAGCATCAATTTGTAAAGGCTTCTTGTCTGTGAAAGAAAATGTTTATAAATGCATCAAATTGTAAATATTTTAGTGGGTATTTGTTGCTGTTGTGGGAGTTTATTCCAGCTATTGGAATGTCAGGTAAACACATAACATCATGTGGGGTGCCTTGAAGTAGCCTTGCTATAACAAGCTTCTATGAAAGTCTCAAGTAAAGGGTTCAGTTCTCACGTATTATTTAAATTAACCTAAACTTTATACCAGTAACCTTACCTTTAAGCCAGGTTATGTGTGGGTGGGGGCTTCCGGCTGGCAGACAGCTGAGGGTTACTGGGTCACCCTCCAGAAGGACATGGTCTCTGAGCTTAATATGGAACACAGGAGGAAAATCTGGTCCAAAAGATAAGAAAACTTTATCAAGTATAACCTTCACTGTGATTCTAACATTGTTTGGTTGTATTTATTGAAACATACTAAAGCCTAGTCTAGGAGCTAAAAACCCACTCAACTTTGGGGTGGGGGTTCAACTTGTAGAAGGAGTATCTTACCAGAGGCTAATTTGGAGTATTGGCGTGAACGTAAGGAACTGTTGTCTCGGGAGATTGCAGTCGGTATGTCAGGCTGCGATACTGTTTTGTCTCGTTTTCCTCTTGTCAAGCCCCATCGATCCCATCTAGATCTCCGCTCAACCTCAATGCCTTTTCAAAACAAAAATAATAAAGCATATATTAGACATGATTGCCATGTTATATGATACAATACATTTTTTAAGAAAAAACTGCGCCATACCCTTAGATGTTTCTGATTTCAGGCTGGACATTGAGTCTAGAGACTCGGAAGAAGCCCCATTACTGGCTTGAGATGCCAGTTGGTTCTGAGGAACCAAGCTTGCCTTCATGCCTCGACTCTCTGATGTTGACCGGCGAAGCATTGCTAGAATTGGTTTTCTTTTTGTTTCCTTATCTTCAGATGCTCTTCTCTCTTCTGAATAACTGCGAATTCTGGTGGAGATCCCTGCCACGGTCGATTCAATCTTTCTGCGAATTGCTAACACTGGTGATTCATTAGGTTTCTTCAGTTCCTTTTCTTCCACTGATGTATCACCTTCTCCATCCATCCTAGTCATCTCTACCTCTTTCTTTTCCTGAGAACCCCGTCTGCCAAGAGTCCAAGAGAGTCTACGCTTTGAACTGGATGAATCCTCTTCCTTTAATACTTCATCCGTACGCTCTGTGGATGGAGTTCTCTTCAAGCGCATAGAGAGTCTTCTCATGAAGCCTTGATCCTTTTGAGCTTCGCGCAGGTCCTGTACCGACTTGGACTTTTCTTCAAGCCTCCTTGAGGCTAATTGTAAGGGTGCACCAATTGGCCCAGGTCTGTATATCTCTTCAGATGCATCTTCTGTAGCCTGGATTGCTGATGTATTTTCATTCTTTGACCTTGAGAGAAATTTTAGACTTCTTGAGAGGGAAGATTCACGTTTTTTGAAGCGGGCCTCAAAAACCTCTTCAGATGTCATATCTTCTAAGTCCGCCCCTGCTGAGGGCTCTTGCTGGGAAGATGTTTCTGTAAAGGTTTTCGGAGGAGTCTGCTCTTTAGTGATCATTTCTGGTGATGCTACTCTGGAGTAGACTGCAGGGTGCTCGGTGGTTGACATAGTGATAGACTGTGATGAACCAGGTAACTCTGATGATGTGTTCTCTGTTTGAGCTGTAACTGAAGTTGAAGTATTGGCCGAACCATCAAATGGAGTAGAAGTGGCTAGGGGTGCCTCATTGAGAGGCTGAAGTGAAGGCACCATTATGGTCTGCATTATACTGGCGTAAGCTGACATTCTTCCATCTGGTAGAACAACTCGGGCAGGAAGTGAGGGTTTAACATATGTTGAAGTAATAGCAGCTGGGGGCTGGTAAAGTTCTTGTGTTGGTTTTACATTAGCTGAATTTGTGCTTATAATCATCTCAGAAGACTTTATGGGAGTAATCACCTTCTCCTCTACATTCTCTTTAATTTTTGACTCGCCCGCATAGTCAACTTTTTCATCATCTTCTTTTACCAACTCTTGTTTTTCTTCATATAACTTTTCACTTTCTTTCTCCTCTTGCACTTTCACCTCTGCTCCAAAACCTTGGGCCATGTAACAAGGTGTGGGAATAGTCTGGCCCACATTATCTGCTTCAGTCAATGGTTCCTCTGAAATACTCATATCCTTCTCTGAGAATCCACTTGTGCTCGACCTTTCATCAAAGTTACTGTCTGCAGTCAGTCCATCTATCTTTTCATTTACAGTCTCATCAATTTGTTTGTCTTTCTCCATCAGTGAATCCTGACTCTCTGTTTTGGATTGAGTATCTTGCAAAACTGGCTCTGGAGTTGGTGGTTTTGGAGAAGATTCTTTTGGAGTTTCTGGACGGGAGTCTAGCTTAGTTTGCTCTGTAAGAGATGACATTGATATCGCTTCTTTAAGCCGTCTTTCTCCTACTTGTGCAACAGGAATCTCTAGAGGTGCTCCTGATCTGCGATGTAAAGGTATGGGTTCTGAATCCCCCTGACTGAAAGAAGTACTTTTACGTAGAATTTTAGGTTTGGGGACATCATCTCTAGCAGAGTCACTGGATACAGCTCTACTAAGTGGGGGTGGGCCCAGACGAGCAGTGTGAGAATAACGATCAGAGGGGGTTGCTCGTTTACCATCTCCCATCCCTAATGTTTCCAAGAGAGGTCCTCTCAGGCCACTCATTTTGTTGTCTACAGAACCCCCACGAAGCAGTCGTTGCCGCATTAGCTCCAGTTTAAGAGCATAGTCTTCTTGACTCATCTTTGCGGTTCCTGGGCTGGTGCTTCTTCTTGGGAGTTCCATGGAGACAGCCTTCTTTAGGACTCTCTTTCCTTCCTCAGCATTTTCTTGTCCTGCCCCTTCTTCTGGTGTAATCCGGAGCAGCAAAGCACTGTCAGCCGAACCACCACGCCGTAGTTCCCCTCTTTTCCGACTTACTTCTGCCTTGTCAGACTCCATGCTGGATCCTCTTTTAAGGGGTTTTCTCGATAGTTCAGATTTTTGGATGAGTTCAGCAGGTGATTCTTCTGAGAAACCTTTGTCGTAGTCGTCGGATGATCGTTTCCGTAGGCGGTTTTTCCCTCCTGCCTCACCTCTTACTATTTCTTGTTCCTGAGAGTCACACTCCATTTCCTCCTGGTCTTGACTTTTTTCATTTTCCTTTCCCGCTTCATGCTCATTGGTCTGAATGTCATTCAGTGACATTCTTGATCCAGCAAAGTCCATGTTAAGCGGCATTGGAATAAAAGGGAGTTCATCAATGTTTTCATCTGAGTCAGAAGACGAAGATGGCAGTGGTGAGCTCTCTTTCTGATGCCTTGGAATAGCAATGGAGGTGTGGCTAGAGGAATCATTCAACAACTCTGGAATGGATCTCATGACCATTTTTGATTTATAGCTGATTATGGAACGCTAAAAAAATAAGCAACATAGTGTTACAAATTCAAAATTATTTCTGTAAGTAATTTATTATCGGAAGGAAAAATAACCTCCTTCACCTGCCATTTTCTGCGAAAAGCAAACTTCTTCAGGCCTTCTGTACTGATAGCCTTTCCCTTGCTTAGTATCTGTACAATACATTGACGGTACGTTTGTAAGTACTCTTTAAGAACAGCACAGGCCTATGTGGAACTAACACAATACATGATTAGCTTTTCCTTACCTTGAACCAAGTGTGTCGAAGACATTCCTGAGTATCAGGTCTCCTAAAAGCAAATTACACAAAATAATGTATTTTTCCAGCTAATTCAAATATTTGAAATGAAATGTATTTATGTTTAGTGATCATTTTTAAAACTCATAGTACAGCAGAAAATTGTTTTAATGTCATTCTATTACCCGCAGAAAAAAGTTTGTATTCTACAAAAAACAAGCAAAATGGGGCTGTTCTTGATCAACACAAATTTTAGCTTCTAATAAATGTCACCCAACAAAGAAAATATTTGCTTTTCATACTTTTTTAAGGTGGTAGTACTTTTGTATATTGCAAAAAATAAAGAAATTACAAAATAATACAACCCTGAACTTTATTATGAACATCTTTTTGTTTCTTTTAGAAAATTGTTAATTCTCTTCATTATTTTTATAAATATGAATTAACAAGCTGAAAGTTAAACACAGAAATTATTGCACATGTTTAGATTCACCTTATTTTCCCTCTAAACTGGTTCAGTCCAACTCATGTGGATTTTTAAGAGGTTTTAGATTTTTCTACAGGTAGGACCAGTGACCATGTAAAAGATGGTGTTTTATCATATGGGGCGCCGAATGTAAAAGAAAGTGATCACAGTTTTCACGCTCACATTTTCTTGACATTTAGGTCAAATATTAAATATATATCTAAATCTAAATGTTATATATTAAATCTAAACAGTAAATGCATGTATATCTAAATCTAAATGTTATATGTTAAATCTAAATGTTAAATCTAAATGTAAATGTTAAATCTACATCTAAATTGGTCACTGACTGTCACGCCCATTGTCATGGCCCTCCAAGCGTTCATAAATTGCATGGCCACGCACACACATTGGTGCTGGTTTGGTAGATGATAGGACAAGAAACAGGAGTCCAATTTTGGAAACGGGTACTACTGGACCAGCTACCATGACAATTTCCTTGCCAGCAGACGGAATTGAACCGGCGGTTCTTGCGGGTGTGAGGGCAGCACTATAGGGGGTAATTCAATAGGTGCCGTCCTGATTATTAACGGTAAGTGAAGTCAAATTATCATTAGCGATTACTCTTTTAATCATAGCTAAGATTCGTTGCTAACGTGGCTCAGACGCTACCTAGAAAACTGTCAGCTGCCTTTTGTGAATGTATCACCTACCAAACCTGCTCTTTGATTTATGAGTGCTTGGGGGGGAAAGCAATGGATGTGACAGTTGGTGACCAATTTAACATTTACAACTAGACTTAACATTTATATTTATATTTAACATTTAAATTTAGATTGAATACTTACATTTAGATTTAACATTTACATTTAGATTTAACATTTAAATGTAGCATATAACATTTACATTAAGATTTAACTTTTATATTTAGCTTGAATATTTACATTTAGATTTAACATTCACATTTATATTTAGCATTTCAATTTAGCATGTAATATTTACATTTAGATTTATTTTAAAATTTACATTTAGATTTCATATTTACATTTAGTATATAGCATTTACATTTAGATTTAAGTTTTAGATTTAGATTGAATAATTACATTAAGATTTAACATTTAGATTTAACAAATAACATTTACATTTAGATTTAACATTCACATTTAGATTTAACATTCACATTTAGATCTAGCATTTAGATTTAGCATATAATATTTAGATTTAGCATATAAAATTTACATTTACATTTAATGTAACATTTAACTATAATATTTAGATTTAGCATTTAGATTTCACATATAACATTTACATTTAACATTAACATATAGATTTAACATTTACAAAAAAATTTCTTATTTGGATTTAGCATTTAGATTTAATATATAACATTTACATTAAGATTTAGTTTGAATATTTACATTTAGGCTTAACATTTAAATTTACATTTAACATTGACATTTAGATTTCATATTTACATTTAAATTTAACTTTTAGATTTAGATTGAATAATTACATTAAGATTTAACATTTAGATTTAACAAATAACATTTACATTTAGATTTAACATTTACATTTAGATGTCATATTTACATTTAGATTTCATATTTATATATCATATTTAGATTTAGCATTTACATTTAGATTTAATATTTACATTTAGATATAACATTTACATTTAGATTTAATATTTACATTTAGATATAACATTTACATTTAGATTTAACGTTTAGATATTTAATATTTAAATTTAGATACAAAAGTTAACGTACAAACTTTTTGTTCTCATATAACAAATGTCTAAATGTGAGTGTAAAATGAGATAAAGGTGAAGGAAATCAACTGAAATTTGCTCAATGTGAATGAAATGACCTAAATGTGGAGAAAATGTGAGTGTGAAAACTGTGATAACATTCTTTTACATTTAGCGCCCCATATTATCATGCATTAATATCAGAGAACTGCAGCAAATAATATTTTGTTGGTTGCATTTACCAGCTGAAAACCAGAACTGAACAAGTTCAGTGAATTTAATTAAACTAAATGCGTATTTAGTATTTGATCAATAGAAAAATATTTTTTACATTTTTAAATAGCAAGATGGTGGACACATAATAAACAATAATTTCAGTAAAAATAAATTACATTGGAAACTTTTTTTATTGAGGCATGAATCAGCTTAGTTTTTGTAGTTGCTATTTGAAGAAATTAACATTATTAACTAAATCTGGTAGACAAATTCTGTTTTTGTTAGATAAAAATATTTTTTTATAATTGGAACACAGCTATGATCTAAAATATCTATACAAAAATTTCCTTTTAGACAAACACTGCTATCTGTTACTCACAGCCTGTCGGCAACCAGCAGCTTGATGATGAAGCTTTTAGCCTCTCTGCACAGATCAACAAACATGTTCTCCTCAAAAGCCACGTTGTAGTTCCTGATGTTTAGCACAGAGTTGCGATCGCTCTCCCCGGCAAATGGGGAGATTCCAGTCAGGCTGAGAACAGAGAAAAATACAATAAATAAAAACCCGGAGAAGAGACGCAGAAAAATAAAATCTAATTTAGGCTTTACTCACCACAGGTACACTATAACTCCCAGAGGCCTTGAAAAATAAATCAAACGCTTATTTAAAACACTACAACTATAAGTCTAAATGTTTTACTTTAGAAAAACTCTACCATATATCAGTGGCTTTTGAAACAGGCGTCTGGTTGACAATTTCTGGTGCAACAAATTCAGGCGTGCCGTATTTGCAGTACTGAGCCTCGTCTGGTGTGAGCTCCACAGCGTTGCCAAAATCGCATAAACGGATCTGATCACTTTGGATATCTGCCATTATGATGTTATCAGGCTGAAAATAAATAACACAAAACTACTGAACATGTTCTTTTTGTTGCTACTTAGAACAGTGAGAATGTTGAGGATTCGTCAGTATACCTTTATGTCAAGGTGGATGATGTTCCGATGATGAAGATAGTCCAGTCCTTCCAGCAGCTGTCTTACACATGAACGCACCTATGGAACACCAAAAGCTGCTATTTGTTAAATAATTACACTTTATAAAGTGCGTAAGTAAAAAATGAAAAACTTGATATTCAGATATTTTTTTAGTGCACAATATGAACTCTTAATAAAGCTAACACCCAGAAGGATTGTCCAAAGATAAACGCAGAAAAGGCTCAGAATGCAATTAAATAATAGAATGGGTATAAATGATGTACTGTTTGTGTGTGTACGCATATCACTCTGAGAAAGGTGTGTGTGTTTGTTTTCTTTTTTACACCGTTTTTATTCCTGTAGAGCACTTTGTGTTGCTTAAATGCAGGAAAGTGCTTCATAAATAAAATTTGATTTGATTTGAAATCACCATCTGTATCAAACGTTTTGTTTCAAAATTATATTGTAGATAAGTGAAATATGAATAACAGGGCCATCCTAGTTGGAAAAGATGGGTTTTACCTTTAAATATCTATCCTGTTAATCAAAACATATTGTTTCTGCTTCCAGGTTGTATGGATAAGATGCTAAATGCATGTTTTGTTTATTTCAAGTAATTAATTGAAGTTGGCCTAAAACATTGGCAGGTTATTGACAGACACAGGACTTACATCAGACTCCAGGATGGTGGATTTACGGGTAAATCTGTCCAACAGCTCTTCATGACATCTAAAAACATGAATTAAGGCTCTTTCCATACAGTAGACTGAACCCATATTAAAAAATCAGTTAATTTGTGTGCTCTACTAAGGATACATCTCTGTGATGATGATGACTGCATTCTTCTTCTCAAAAGCATCATGGAAATACAAGATCCCCTTATGGTCTAGCTTGGTTAGCAGTCTCATTTCTCTCAGAGCGGACTCCTTCTTTTTGGCTCGAGTTGAGATGAATTTTGCAGCATACTCTATTTTGGTTGCCCTCTGCTTTACCCTTTTCACGTAGGAAAATGCACCCCTTTCACAAAGGCAAGCAAGAGCTTAAGAACTATGTCAAATGGTGATATGTTGTATATTTTTCTCATTTTACCTTCCAATTTCCTTATGGATGTCGTAGTAATCAGTCAGTCTGCGCATCTTCCTCAAAATACTCTCCTCATCCTCCATGGGTTCCTCCTTTATCTCAGCTGCTGGAAGAGACCAACAGCTAAAATAATCTGAGCAATCATTTCCAAAGAACATAAAAGAGTTTAACAGGTTGTATTTCCGGGCCGTTACCCTCATGAACAGTGAGCTCAGCTTTACAGGACACAGATCCTGCCAGGTTTCGGGCAGTACAGGTGTAAACCCCGGAGTCCTCTGGATGAGCATTTAGGACCACCAAAGAGCATTCATTATCATCATAGACGAAGGTGTAGTGACTGCTCTCTGCTAGCATTAAATCCCCCTGCAATAAAAAATATATACTTTTAAGCAAGTAACAAGCAAAGCCTTTTCAAAGTATTTACTGTAGTCCACTATTTATTCCAAATATCCTGACAGCGCTCCACCCTCAATGGCAGTTCAGGCAAACCGCCATAAAGCCTTATTGGGTCATAATCTCTTGTGAAATAATTAATGAGAGGTGTCCAATATGTGGTCCAGAAATTTAGGAAACTGTAAAATTATATTTTATCAGAGAATATCTGAGACCCAATATTTTGTTTTTTTCTAATGGTCTACAAGTTGTTTAGGGATTGCTTTTTCTTGGCCTCAAGATTGGGTCTCTGGTTGTTGCAAATGATGTGTCCCTGTTGGCTTCATCAGAATGGGATCTGCAAGTTTTATTAAAGCAGCTTGCAGCTGAGTTTTATGCAAACTGAAATGAAACAAAAAAACGCCACATCCAAAACCAAGACCAAAATCTTTGGGCGAAAAAGTACAGAGTGCCTTTTCCAGGTCTGGAATGGTGTCTTGCCCCAAGTGGAGGAGTTAAGGTATCTCTTGGTTTTGTTCCCAAATAGAAAATGTAATAATAGATCAATAGGTGGATTTGTGTGGCATCCACTGCGAGAAAGACAGATCTGAAGTAAAATACATATCTCTGGATTTCCTCATCTGGGTGTCTAGGCTGTCCCTTAGAGATAGGTTGAAAAGATAGGTCATGATGCTTGATGCTCATCCACTTAAAAAGGAGACCGTTAAGGTGGCATGGGTGTTTGGTTAAGATGATAGAATTCCTGCTGACATTTGAATATGTTGGGAGTCTTCTAAATCTGTTTTGGAAGATGGAAGTCTGGGTGTTTTGGGTAAGGCACCTCCCCCTGTAACCAGACACGTGAATAAGCAAGGGATAATTAGTGGATCTAAAAGAGAAAAACATGGTGTATTCATAGTGCCTTCAAATGGCTATCTTTTAGGCTGAACAGTGGTGTAGTTAGAAGTACTGCTGCCTTGCTGCAAGAACGCCCTAGGTTTGTATCCTGACTTCAAGAATTAGTCGTAAGCTATTTTCCTCCCACAGCGCAAAAAGTTAACTGTTACATTCATTTGTTTCTAAATTGCTCTTAGATGGGCATAGTTGCTAGTTTGTTTTTCTTATTTATGCACTGCCCTGGAATGGACTTGTGATGTTTCCAGAGTGAACCCCCTTCTCTGGCAATAAACACTGGAAATGAAAACAGCAACCCTGCACAGTGTGTGAGCATAGATAGATTTATCTTCAATTACTTTTATTTACGGGGAAAAATGTCTGTGTTAGAAAATTCCTGTTAATCAATAATCCCACAGTTCCAGACTTTTTTGCCTTCCCAATATAAGCCCACTTTAACTATGCTCACGTTTTAGCCTTCATGGATGACTGTGGAAATCTAAACTATAAGAAAGAAAGGATTGTTTAGCAAGCTGTAAATACGGACAGTCAGAACAGGAACAATAAGAAAACCAACCGGAGCGAAAGACAAACTAAGCTGGATGAAGACCAAAAGTTTCTCTTTCTCCACTCATGGTGAGGAGAATGTAATGCAGGCAAAACCATCCCCAAAGCTCACTGAGGAAACTGCAGCAAAGTCTCCATAACAACCATTTATTTGAAGGCTGTTGTACACATCTACAGTAAGGGAACCTACAACTGTGGAGAAAGCTGGAAGCTATTGACAATAGTTTGAAAATCTCTTTATCCTGCTCTCAAATATTTGTGTAGCAATTATAAAAATTTTTTATAGGATCTAATACTCATATTTTGACGTTTAGAATATTACTATGTATCTAACTTATTACCTGCTGGAATAATAAATCAAACCTGTTGGGTTTGATTTATTATCTTGTAAAATTTTATTGAAGCGGAGAAATACCTTTATATGTATATGCATATATATTTTATGTGATTTTTTTCCTAATTACAACTGCAATGTTTCTAAAATCGTCTGTTGTAAATTTGCAATTCCACATCCATAAATACCATTATCAGTTGACACTACCAAAAAGCTACAAATCATAATACTGCTTCAACCCAAGTTCAACCACAATCAAGGTTATTGTGTTGAAATGCATTTCATTACCTCAATGAATAAATGATTGCATTAAATAGCGGTTTAGAAATACTTGCTTGTAGCTAAACTCTGCATTTTTGTTCATGTAAACACTAAACACAATTACATAAATAAATGTATAGTCCAGTGGTCTCAAGCGCCGGTCCTAGAGAGCCAGTGATTTCCAACTTTTAGATGTGTCCTTCACACCACAAACTTTGATTAAATGGCTAAAATCCCTCATTATCATGCAGTCAAGCTCTACAAAGCTCTGCAAGTTAGCTTGGTGGCATTGTTGGAGTCAGCCTCCCCAGCACCACAGACATTTACACCTCCAGATGCAGGAAAAGGGCCTCCGGCATCATGAAGGATCCCACACACCCAGCACACTCACTTTTTGTTCCGCATCCCTCAGGCAGGAGGCTGCGGAGCATAAAGTGCAAAACCACCAGACTGAGAAACAGCTTCATTCCTGAAGCTGTGAGGCTCTCAAACACACTCAATTACAAATGAAAAAAAACTTTCTCATTTAACCGGCACTGTTCACTTTAATATCACACTTTAAAATGTCACTTTAATATGTCACTTTAATATCTTACTTTATTAACCATGCATGCTGCTACAGCAAATTTTGCACTCCGAATTTTCATTGCTGCTATGTCCGAAGTCCCATATTGTAGATTTTGTGTAGTCAAAATCCTATTCTCTTATATTTATTTTTATTATATTATTCTTATTTTGTAGCTATTTTAAAATTGCTCTCAGGGTGTAAAACTGGACAGTGGGATTAAAATTGCGTCCCACCTCATGTACCACATGTGATCTGATGACAAATAAAATTCCTTGATTCCTTGATTCCTTGATTGACAGAGAGAGAAAGCACTCATTACACAATTTGTAAGTAGTACCTTGAACCAGAGGATGTCAGGGACAGGTTTGCCCTCCACAACCACTGCAAAGCGAGGAGTCTCCCCTGTACAAACGTCTAGGTCTTCCATGATGGTTTCAAATGTTGGTGGAGCTGTGGATTGAGTTTTAGCATCCAACACAAAGTTACAAATCATGCAGATGAACGGATGGCACAGACACCTTTACAGCCACACATATGGGTGCCCTCCCTACCGGCCATGTCCACACTGAAGCTGCAGCTGTCGCTTCCAAACTCACTGGTGGCCTCAAAGGTCATCTCACCAATATCCGAACTCTTCATTTTCACCAGCTTTAGCATGTGCTGGTCATCATCTGGCATCGACATTTCATACATGCCAGGCTTGTTTGCCAGAGCCACTCCTTTCCTGAAGTCAAGTTTGTTTTAAATCAGAATTAAAAGACACAAACCTGAAGGTCACTTCATAGATATGTTACACTGACGTCTACTTTTCATAATCACTTTTGATAAAAATTTATGTACAGTGGGAAAATAAGTATTTTATGCATCACCAAGTTTTGATGTTTACCTTCCTTCATACACCAAGGAATTGCAAGGTCTGTCATTTTTGTATTTGCTTTTCATTTCATCACTGGAACTGGTAACTGTTTAAAGATGTTTCTTTTAGCTCTTGCCCAGACTTGCCTACATCAGTCTAGTCAGTCTAGTCCCTTTAGTCATCCCACCATAAAGACCTTCTCCAGATGTTTCAGGTTTAGGGGCGGTCACTAGGCAACATAGTTTTTGCTTTCTCCTCAGATTTTATATAAGGGTCAGGTGTGGAAACTGACCAGGTAACTCCAGGATTCTATATTGCATATTATGGAGCCATTCTAGATTTGTGTTTCAGGTCATTGTCATGCTGTAACAACACATTTTACGAAGGAAAGGAGGTGGTCTCCCAAACTTGTGTCTCTCCTAAATATAGTGGATTTGTCTTGTCTACTTTGCAGAAAGCCACACCAACAGCATGATATTGGGATGGCGAACTCATTGTTTTAGGTCCGTCTTCTTTTTTTGACTACATGACCTTCACCCATGTCTCAGATGGGTCTACACTCATGTTGCCATAAACAGAGGGATCTTGCGTGACTTGAAGGATTTTAATCCATGATGCCGTAGTTGGACACTATGGTAACCTCTATGGTTCTCTGCTATGCAGATTCCTGTGTGACACCAAGTATGGGGTTTTAAAAACTAATTATTTCATGCAATGAAATAGTTTTATTTCAAATCATACAGTGTGATCTTCTAGATGGTTTTACATTCTATCTGTCAGAGCTGAGGTAGGTTAACATACCTCTGTATTGTTTGGAAGTCTAAAAACTTAAAAAAATAAACATTAAACACAAATTTTACCAACTGTAAATGTACAATTGGGATCCAGAAAGAATAAGGATAATTTTCCTTTAGTGTAGACATTATAAGTCTTGTTAAAGGGAGCCAGTACCTCTTCCAGGTGACTGCAGCATTGACGTGATTGAGAGTGATGGAGATTGTGACTGACTGGTTTTCAATCACATACACAATGTCTGGTTTATCCGTAATCACTGGAGCCTCCTGAAGATATGGACCTTAAATGAAACCACCCAAAACATTTATTAACACACCAACCCACTGATGGATTAACAAATACCACAAGAATCAGGTACTACCTCTGTCCAGGAGCTGGACCGGATCAGTGGCCGAGGAGGGTTTGCTAAAGGCTTTAGAGGTGATGGTCAGGACCCTGAATGCGTAGCGGACACCCTTTGACAGGGTGGTAATGGTGTAGGTGGTCTCTTTTAAGCCAGAGGCGATTATGATCCATTGGATGGACCCGAGGGCTTGCTGTTGGATAGCATACATCAGGGAGCTGGGATCTGGAGGTGATCAAGACTTAAGTAAGAACTATTTTTTCCACTATATTCAATACCATAAATAAAGTTGGTTATAACTTAGATTGCTGTGTCCACTGGTCTTTGATGGTTCTACTTACCAATAGAAGGGTCCAACCTTCTGGGTTTTTTCCAGCTCAATGTGATGGCTTTCCCAGTGATGGACTCTATCACAGGAGTTCCATCAGGAGGATCAGGAAAAATATCTGTAAAAGATAACAGGTCACAGGCATGGTTGGAAGAAGCATGCATGATTCCTACGTATTATCCATGTTGAAATTCCAGACTTTTCCTTTTTAAATTGTTTTAACAAATGCAAAAGTTCCCAAAAAACTATGGCAAACATTTTCAAGGCTGCCCGGTTTCAAAAAAGGAAGGAATAGGAAGCAATGGATGTAGCATTAGATAATGGGATGGAGAACAAAATCTGGAAGTAAGTATATATTTCCAACATTTATCAAGTCCGCTAAATATATCATATATTTATTTTCAATATTTTTCCAATATTTTTATTACTACAAAGGACAAATGTGTCTCTCAGGAAAAAATAGGTCTAAAGTAAGGTTGATCAATTGTTCTCTAGGCTTGCTTAGGGTCTGAATAAGTTTGTCTTTAACACACTTAATGTGTAGTCTAGTCCCTGACTGGTTTTGATGGCTTTGGTTGAGTCACTTAAGCCTAAACTCTAAATCATCTATGAAATAAATTTTCTACAACTAAAGAAAAGAACCAGTAAACCAGAAACCCTAACCCGGAAACTGAATATAAACTGGATCTTTAAGCACTAAGACACAATTTGTCCCTTTTTGTGACTCAATCTAAAATACAACAGAATTTTGGCACCATCATCTGAAAAGTAAAGCTCAGGTGCTGGATAAAGCACCTCTCAGATATTCAATAAATTTCTTTTGCAGTTTTAGAACCCCTGAAACCTCATTTTGCAATTTGGGATGTGTTCTAAAGATAAAATTACCTGTAACATAGAGATGTGCATAGCAGGTGGCCTTTCCCACCTTATTGGCAATCACACTCTTATAAACTCCACCGTGAGCGTGACACACAGATCGGATGACCAGACTGTGAACATCACGGACTGCAGAAAGAATAACCAGTTAGGTTTTAAGAGGGGTTTATGTTTTTTGTTCTTAAACAAAGCACACAATGCATTAGTAATTAAACTACAGGTTGCATGAAATTGTTTTGTCAAAACAAAGTGACTTACCAAAGTATTCAAACCCTAATCGCAGATTTTTTTATTAATTCCACTGAATCTAATTGGTATTTATTAGGTATCAACCAATGCGATGTAGTTTATAGTTTTATGTGGAAGGAAAAGGATTCACCAAATTAGATTAAGTGGCGAGGAAGAATGTGTTGAGGTCAGATTAAATCAAAGTTAAACTGTTCAGCCTAGCTGCAAACTACAGTTGGACATCTTCCTAAAACACTATCTCAAAAATTAAATATGGTGGTGCCAGAGTTATATTAAGGGATGCTTTTCGTCTAAACAACGGTGTAAAACTTGTTAGAGGTGGCAGATGACTTTTGACCACGGTGGAGATTCACCTTCCTGTACGAAAAGCACTCTTAACATACAGCAAGATCAAAACTGTATGTTTAAAGTGTTTAAGTCATGCTAGAATGGTCTAGTCAAAGTGCAAATTCAACTTACTTTAAATTTACTCTTACTGAAATTAGGCTATTAAGTAAAAAAAATTATACAAATCAATAAGAAAAACTTAGACGGACAATAAAAGTGTTGCAGCTCTGCAGCTAAACCTGTATGAAATAGTGATTCTACAAAAGTGGAAAACACAAATGTGGAAAACTTTGAGGGGTCTGAATATTTCCGTAAGTAAAGATTTCATCTGTATCAAAAAATTAAAATGTTGATGTGGAGTAATTTAAAACAGATTCCATAAAGTAATTGTTGAGCACCATGTTGATGTTAGTCAACTTACACTGCGTCATCTTCCTGTCCTCCGTGCTCTCTATCCTCCGGCCGTTGTGAAACCAGGCGATGGTTGGGTAAGGCAGACCGGCCACTTTGCACTTAAGCACAGCCTCTTTTCCCTCTATCACATCCAGGTCATAAAGTGGTTTGATGAAGTCCGGCATGGTGAAGCGCTCCACCTCATTCTCTGGAACCTCAGGCTCCTCAGGTATGGATGGCATCTTCTCTAGTTTGGCCCTGAAAGAACGAGGATATGCAGTACAATATAAGATACTTAATTTCCAGGAAAACTCGACCATCTTACATCTGAGAGGAGATAGCCGGTCGCGGTTCTTGTATGTAGAGTTCGGCAGAGTTCTCTGCCTCTCCATGACTGTTTCGCGCTCTAATGGTGTAGAAACCCTCGTCGTCGCTTGTCACGTGGGAAATGATGAGAGAATGGCGGCCGCCTTCCTGGACAATCCTGATGTCTTCACTCTCAGCGAGCGGGTGATCTGAAGAGAAGAGGGTTATTGGATAACATGAGGGCTGTGATCTACAATCTTTCGACAAAGTATTCATCGCTTTACATATGTTTCTATTTTTGCATTTTTGTCATTGTTTCAGATCATCAAACGAGTTTAATGTCAGACAAAGTCATTCTACTTCACACTAGAGGGTTTTCCAGCCTGTTTGAGAACATGAAACAGCATCCTAGTGGAATTTAAGTCTGGACCTTGATTAGGCCACTCTGAAACCTGTAAGCCTAGACAATATAAATGTGGTATAAAAATGATTAAAAGTTATTATACATGTATTAATGATTTTATTATATTTTGTCATTTTATTCAAGGGTATTGCTATCTGTACATCAGAAATCAGCTATTAGGCATTTCCTTGGATCGATTGGAAGCGTTGTCCTCCATTACAGTGCTCTCTCCTCCTAGGGTTAAACACTTGCATGAGAAAACTCTGTACAATAATAAACCATTTTAAAGACATTTTTAGGGAGTTTTAGCAACATTTTGTTCAATTAGTAGTTACACCTAACAGTTTCGGTGCCTCAGTTGTTAAGTACACAAGGTAGTAGCAGCAGCTGGGAATAGGTCTATTCTATTTTTTTTGCAGGGAAAGACGTTAAGAGGTTAATATAATTAGCTTTTCCCTGCGCTTAGGGACATTGATAATTATACATATATAGTCATATACTGCTATTTTCCTACTGATTGCATTAAAGAAGCAATTGAAAACCATGTGATTCTCATCTATCATACTCTTCCTGTGGAGATAAGCACCCTTCTAAAGCATTTTATTGCAGTGACTTTTTGATTTTATTGTAATGTCAGAAATCAGTTTAGCCAATAAAAATGAACTTTTTTATTTACACAGATTATCTTTGTTTGATATTAAAGTTTGTTAAATGATTGGAAACATAAGACATCACTGTAGTTTGAAATGATGATATGAAGTCTGGTTGTACCAAAGTGGCTCCAGATGACTCTAGGAGGCGGAGTGCCGCTGACTTTACAGTCGAACCGAGCATTACGACCCTCAATGACTTCCAGAATATCCAGCTTCCGTGTGAATAAAGGCTCCAGTGATGGAATGACTTTGAGTTTCCCACTTGATATCACTTCCTCTAAAAGCCAAAACACAATAATAGCAATCACGTTTCCTTAGTACTAGTCATTCTGTGATTAATATTCCTTTGATCTCCACCTTTAGCCGTGCTGAGCTTGCACGTGTACGTCACGCTGTCGTCCTCGTGCACAGAATTGAGCAGCAGCCTGCATTTCCTCCCATCAAAGTGCATCTTACAATTTAGCAATGCGGGCTGAATCAGCTTCCCATCCGCGAGCCAGTCCACATCAGTGTCCTTTGGTCCGATGACGTGACACTCAAATAAAACTGTCTCTCCAGCCTTGGCTGTGATGTCCCTCACCGGCCGGAAAATAGACAGACCTGGCTCTACTGTAGGAGCTAAACATAAATAAAATGAAAAAGAATTTATATCACATTTTGCGCAAAAACACTTGAGCTACCTTCATGTCAGGATAATAAACACAGATTCAACTAAAACCTATTAAATCAAGCAAATGAACAGACTATTTCTTAAAGGAAGATCTTGAAATCCTTTGTTCTGGAGGAAACTACAGACAGCTTCACATTACATCTAAGTATAATCAAAACGGTTCAGGATGTCCAAGAGGGCTGAGTGGACTCTTGGACCATCTCTTCCAGAGGAGGACACTACAGAATCATGATGCCACCAGTTTGGAGCTCGTAACAGGAGGTGCAACAAAGAAGACACGATAATCTAAGAAAACCGTAGAAGACGAAAATGAAATGCATGCAAAACATTTAAGGATGGACAGCAGAAGACTGGTGCAAAGTAATTTTCTCTGATGAATTAAACTTCTGATTGTTTGGGACATCTGGAGAAGAAAAGCTAAGAGCTATCAGAAATCATGGAGGGTTGTTTCCGTTCAAGAGCGTGGGATTCCTCCCAATCCTGCTTTAAAACTCTGTCTTCGATAAAGAGTGGGTTCAAAGCATCCTCCGAAAACAGCATCTTCCAACAGCATGGTGAAGATTTATGGATTTTCCAGCTTGCCTTAAGCTTAAAGTCATAATGACATGGTTTCAATATCAGATCGCTGAATTGCTGGTGAAGAGATTTTCCAAATCAGAAGCTTTACCCAACAAATTGTTGGTAGGAACAATTCCAAACACCAGCAGTCAAGTTTCCATTAGTTCATTCCTATTACGTTAAAAAAAGCTCTCCCTTTGATATAGGGTAAGAACCTTTGTTATCCAGAAGAAGCTCCTCCTCATCGGGAGGTGGGGAGGCTAGTTAAGCAGGCATAGACATATGGTGAGGATGTAAGGTGGTCATGTCCTACCAAGAGAAAGATCCAGGACACAATGGGAGATCTTTGCAATCTGTTTAAAGGAGGGATGGATTTTTCTTTGCTTGTCTATTTGTCTATTTGTTCATTATACAAAGAAGTACCTGAATATTATGAAAATATCCAATCTACATAGTTCCCTCGAGTCTGACACATTTTAATTTGGAACTGATAAAAAAAGCTAACATTCAGCAAACCTTTCACATCCAGCCTGGATTCACACTGCTTTGTCCCGTACTCGTTAATGATCCGACATGTGTAAACTCCAGAATCAGATCTCACTGCAGACTTGATCGTCATCTCAAAGGTGCCGTCTGACGTCTCTCGAACAATGTGACGGGCGTCTGTTTTTACTGTGACTCTGTCCCTCAGCCTAAAAAGTGTTTAACAAACAAAACACAAACCACAATTTGAAATTCTTTCTTTTTTTTCATTATTAAATGAAAAATAATAAAAACAAGCTACTTCTAGTTTCCTTATATGGGGTTTGACAGATTTGTGGTGGGTGACAGTTTTTTCCACTTCTTTGTGTTCTGCTATTGTGGTTTTAAAATTCATGATGAACTCTTGTGCAGAGCCTACATGAATGATTCAGCCTGTTCTGTTTATTTAGAGGCGAGAGCTGATGTTATATTCTAAAAATATTACAGCACTAATAATTACATAACATTAGAGAGAAAAAAACAAACACGGAACAACGTGTCTCATTATCTCTCAAGGGATAGTATGATTCAACATTTAGCTTAAGTTTATTCTTTTCAAGAATAAAAAGATCTACCCTTTTTTATAATTATTTTTTTCTGACCATTAAATTTTTTATTGACCATTAAATACATTACAGGCGTAAAAAGACTTTATTTGATCAAGTAACGCATTACCTTTGCTTTCATACAAAATGATATGCACAAAAAATAAATCAGCTAACAGGAGATCAGAGAGTGGCTGCATCCCAACCCAAAATGTTAAAGCAGTAAATGGTGTTTCATTAAACTGTACAACTGCTGTCACTTCCATTTGAAAGTTTTTTATATTATTAGATAATGAAACAGATGTTTCTATGGATAAAAAAATTAAATCTGCTACTGTGTAATTTAATAGGCAACTTATGAGTGACTGATCTGCAGAAAAGATGCATTTGTTAACTGATCATCAACAGCCTGAGCTTCTCTATACAAGCTATCTTTGAGAATGTAGGTGTCCAATATTCCCAGGAATGGACATCCCAAGATATTCAGCCAAAAGTCTGAGGGTGAAGCTCAGAGAAATTATCAGAAACCCAAGACCTCAATTCTAGACTCTACAGGCCTCAGTTAGCAGGATAAAGCTTTATCCAGTCACTCCAAAGATCCCATGTCGCTCCTCTATTAATTGAGCGACCACTAGCCGCTCACGTCAAACTTCAGTCACTGATGACAGCCTACACAGTGCTAGAACATGGTTAAGACAGCCCAGACTTTTTTTATTTGTGGTTTAATGATGGTGGAATAACCTAACAACAGCTACAAAAACATGTCTGTCTTCATGAAACTGTCGAACGTCCAGCTCTTCAGAGAGCATCTCCTACCCTCTACCCCCCAACCCTTCTACGACTCTTTCTGTGCTTTCCCCTATCTGTACACCGTCACCACAGTTGCATTTTACAGTGGTGACGTTGCATTTGCATTTGCATTTTCTTCTACGTAACCTGTTGTTAAAGGTATGTTAACATTAATGTATCTGCATTGCAAGTCGCTTTGGACAAGACATCGGCTAAATGCATAAGCATTAAGGACCGGATAGTTAAAGACTGAACAAGTAAGGTTGTTTGGAAGAGTTGAAGAAGAACAACTCCCTCATTTAAAATAAGCATGGCAGCAGGAGTTAGGTTTGGTATTCCAAAGGTACTGTTACTTGTAATCTGTCTGGGTCATCAACAGAGCAATGATCCTAAACTCAGCTGCAGATCTACAACTGTATTGCTAAAACAGAAAAAATAATTAAGATATTGGGATGCCCCAGTGACAGACTTCTGTCACATTAAAAAGTAGGTGTAGGACACAACTGTGTGAGGGACTGATGGAGTAAAAAAAAAAACTGCTGTTGAGAGTTATTGCCAAAAGAAAGGGCCTACAAGCTGGAAGATTATTGGAGTCCATTTTTTCACATACACTTTGAGATGTTGCTTTCATCATGTTTTTCTAAGCACTCACTCAAGGTTATATCTAAATCAGATTGTAGCCATTTATATTGAATACAATAAAAATATAGAGCTGTATGAGAGCAATTTCATTATGACTTCAGCTAATGAATACATTTTTTCCAACGCTAAGACTGCTTAACCCCAAAAACAAATTAAACCTAAATTGAAGTCAAGTAAATCCCATTTTATCTAAAAAAAATCTCCCAAGAAATTATAACTACATTGAATAAGTTGTGATACCAGTAGAGTATGGGTTTGGGTTGGCCTGTAATTCGAACAGTCATGGTGACTTCCTGTCCTTCAGTGACAGCTTGATCAGCCATTGTTGCCTGTTTGAAAAGTAACACAAAATGAAAATAAAATATTAACATTTTAAAAGCTAAATGCTACACATAATATTTCTAACATGCTGCTAAATGGTTATAACATCTAATTATCTTGGGTTCCGTTTGTCGCGGTAGTCTGACCAGAAAAGCAGGAGGCTCTCTAAATCTTGTGTCAAAGGTTCGCCTGGGCTCCTGAACTCCAAAGTCCATAACTTCCTCTAAAGGACTTAGATACTCTTCATCAGATGTTATGGGGCTGCTGATTTCCATCGGCACACCAAGACTTCCTTTTGGCTCCTGCATAGAGTCTTAGATAAGAGAATTTTTTGTTAAATTGTGTTAGAATAACTGAAGAAAAGCCATCCATCCATCCATCCATCCATCCATCCATCCATCCATCCATCCATCCATCCAAGAAAACCTCAGCCCACCCCTAAGCTCCCCAAAATGTCTTCAGGCCTAAGATATTAACTCCCATCTAAGACATATCCTTTACAGATATCTACTAACTCCTTCTATTTAGGACAGTAATTTCAACAGTTATATCATTTATCATCATCTTTATTATATGATTGCTCAGGATAAGACACTACGATACAGCAAATATCTGCTTGAGACAGAGACTGAACCCCAACCTTGTGGAACCAATCCTATCTTTCCTGATTAGGAACCATGGCTTCACAGATGGTCACAATCAGATGGTCACATACATGACATATATGTAAAAATTGCAGAAAAATTATTTCAGAACAAACCATCTAAGAAACAACAAACAAGGAGAGGCCTTAACTGGACTGCCACGAGACATGATTGCATCTAGTCTGCAGTTCTGTTCCAAAGGCATTTGAATCTGATTGTTTATTAATCGGCATTATCCATCACACTGAGTAAACAGCTCCTGCAGGGCCTGATGCACTCCGAATTTCATGACAACTATCTACCAAATGCAATGAGCTGATATCCTCCTATCAGTAATCGTATTACATAAATATATTTAACATCTTAGACTGACAAAACTGAGAGGTACATTATCTTACACTTCCCACCAGGAATCCGTAACATGCACGGCACCATGTTTTGCGTTGGGACAAAAGGTCTGTCCTTTGCCTAGTGTCTGTGTAGAGAGAATTTGATATTTTTGAGAGCTTTGAGAGACCAGCTGACCAAATCCTTAATTCCTAGTTTTTCGAAGATTTGCAAAGTGAGGTTCCAAAAAAAAAAAGCAGCAAAGCAGGTTAAATAAGGGGAGGTTGACGAGAGAAGGAAAGGGATGTCTGTCTTTGTCAAGGGCAAGAACATGAATTCAAACTGGCTATATTTCTAACAAACTTTCTAACAAACTGACTCCTTCTAACAAAGGTGTCAGAAACTAAGTAGTAAGGTGCTGGGCCACAGCAAGGTGATTCCTAGTGTCCTAATCTGCCTTTAAGGACATTTTCTAACGTAAAATTCATTAAATAAAACATAAATAACACAAGTAAGTGGCTGCTGTGGTTATTACTGCCTTGTCTCCAAATAATGTACCAAATAGCACTATTCTATTCAAAAGACAAAAAATGTTACCTGACATAGACTCTATGACTCTACTAGACTCAGTAGTTGGTATTAAACAAAATCTCAAAAATAAGGCCTTATCAACACGTATCTGGCTATTGGGGAAAAACAAATATATATTTTCTTTCCACACAAAAACTTTTTTTTTTACCACAAAATGTTTTAATGAAATCTTCAACCAAAGTGGAGAGTTGAGGAACATCTGTATTTGTGTTACCCTGTGTACATGGCAAAACAAACTTTTGGGTTCCCAAACATCACAGTCTGCAATAATGGTTTGTGTTTCATTACAAACAGGAAGTCACTGTTGTTTTCAAGGATTGCAATTGTGGTTCTACTTTTACATATTACACATGTATTTGTGTACAAAACAGAGGACTAACACTTACAGAGTAAAGTTTTTAAATGGTATGCGAAGCTCGCTAATGAAAGTCAAAGCTTGCTCTTTTCTAACAGAACCTTCTATTTTGAGCTAACAGATAAATAATTATTACTGGCTTCAGCACTTACATAGTAGGGGGAGCTGCTATTCGTTTTGCGTCAGTATTGATTGATTGTTTGCTTTTTGCACAGTTTGGTGAAAACACACGCTTAAAAGGGTTAACAATAATCACCATCTTAAACGGAAAATGGTGTAGGACTACAACAAAAGTGAATTCACTGTAGGTGAAGCTACCGAGACTCACCGGGCAATTTATAGGTTGGGCTTCACCTCTTAGTTTCTATGGCAACTATAAGTGTGGTTTTTAAGCTGGAATATTTGACACACACACTCACATGCACATTCATTTTGTTTAGGGAGATAACGGTGAGCAAGAAGCAGAGAAACACAATGTCAGTGTGAGAAGACAAAGTACAGAACAATAGATTTTTATAAAGTCTACCTTGGTGATTGAAAACAACTATTAAGTACATTTGCCTGATTTATATTGACTTTAAAAACAGTTTGGGAACATGAAACATAACACAATGTTCTTAGTAATTTCTTGCAAATGAAAGAGGTTACATTGTTTGTTCAGGGTTTAGACTATATCAATATCTGCTTTAATTTACTTTTAACTGTTTGAAACTATTGTTCCTATTCCAAAGGCCAGCTCACCTCAGTGATAAACTATATGAGCATCTCATGCATGTTGACTTCATCCCCCATTTTCAATACAAGACACACTTACATGGTAAAAAAATATCTTAGTTCTCCCATCAGGGTTTTGTGATACTATAGTCACACTGATTCCCATCTTGCCATACATGTCTTTATTGTTAAATAAAGACTTGTGGTATGCTGGTCTAGTTGTAAATAAATGAAAGGAATTTTGAAAAGCATCAAGTCTTATCACATTTTGTCACTTTAATGGTCTCCTGTTCTAAATAGTGTATGTGTATTACGATCAATGGTGTGGAATTATTTTACTGTCCCCAATTAATCATATATTACTAGCCAAATTAATCAAAAGTTGGACAAACTGCTAGCTTTATGTTTTTTATCAAGCATTATGCAAGCCATTTTCCAGGTGTAATATTAGGTAATATTTGTAGAATTTCTGCCTGATGTGTTTGTAGTGATGCACGTGTTGAGTAATATTTAGTAGCCTAGTTTAAATAGTGATAAAAATGGGTATACTGGAGTATTTCATGTTTAGTGACGCAATGTCAGAGCATAATTTCCCATCACTACACCATATCACTGTCATGTGATACAGGTACAACACAAATTACATACTCTGGTCAACTCTGTTGTTTCCCAAAAAGACAAGTCAGTGTGTATGGCAGGGCATAGACATAGCCGTTTGGCCAAAAACGCCCCCTTTGGAAGTGAAAGAACAAGTTAAAACAAGAGCAGTAATATGAAAACCCCTTAAAGTCTTAACTTACCTTCTTTAACGGTAAGAGTGGCACTGCTGGTGGCTCTTCCCATCTGATTAACTGCGGTAACGCAGTACTTTCCACTGTCAGTTGTTTTAGCTGATTTTATAAGCAGACTATGGCGTTCACCCTCAACTTTGACCAGGTAGTTTAGCATGCCTGTGACGTCTATGTTGTCTTTTTCCCAGGTAACTTCAATAAACAAACAGTAAGACAAATAACTCAATTTGTCTTCTTAAAATTACTTTCAGTGTTGATTTTAACATTAAGGGAGACATGTTACCTTCAGGACATGGGTTTCCAGCGATTATGGTTTTAAGTAGGACATCTGCACCAGCAGATTCCACAGTATCCTGAAGTGTAAACTCAAACACTGGAGCCTCCATTGGATCTTCTCCAGCAGACACATACGAATCATCTGATGAATCTGCACATTGTCAAGATAAAGCCTAATACTATTACAATCGACAAACAAACATTTTAAACAACGTAATAAAAATGACTTATTCTGAGATGCCGAGCTACAAAGAGCGTGAAGGAGGCATAACAAACCTAACTCTGGAGAAAGAGGACGAGGACGACGGTTCTTTCCTTTTGTCTTTAAAGGTTTTCCCTCTTTGCCACTTGTGCTCATCTGCTTGGGCTGTTTTGTCTTTGCAGGAACATCTTCCTTCCTTTGTTCATCTTCAACAATAATTGTAGGGACATTTAACCTTGAAACTGGTTTGGAAACCTCCACTTCCATCATCTCCTCCGTTGGAGTACTTGGGATTTCTCTCTGTGATTTTGGATGAGATTGAAGCGCAAGATCTTGCATAATGACAGCCCTCTTTTGTACCAGAGGACTTTCAGGTCGGATTTCAATTTTTCTTAAAGCTACCTCAACTGGGGTTTTTCTCCCTGTGTCAGGTTCTTGGATGTGTGGAGGTTCTTGCATTCGAGATACTCTTTGAACAAGCGGACTCTGGGGCCTTCGCTCAACCCTACGCAGTGTCATTGTGACACTAGGCGACTCTGCCCTTTGTTGTTGATGTAATGCTGGTGAAGATGATCTTGGAACTATTTCTGTTACAGGACTGACTCTATGTAACTCCCTGTAAAACCGTTGTCCAGGCAGCTCTGATAACTGTACAGACTCAGGAGGCCTTTGGATGTCTCTAAATCTCCCTGCTGTAAGAGCTGTTGAGCCAGTTGTTCCTGTCTTTTGGGGTTGGGAATGATGCAGTTGCTGCATCTGTTGTTGACTCAGATCCTTCTCTCTCTGCTCCTTTTCCCACTGCACACGTTCTCTTTCTTGTAGTTTCTGTAAAACTTGGGGAGGAATTGGTTCAATTTTTCTAAAAGGCTGGCGCTGCCTTCCCTTATGGGTGAGCTGTTCTGTGGAGAAGGACTTCTTCAAATGGGGTTTCCCGACAAGTTTCTTGATGCGCTGGAGCTCTTCTGTGAACTTGTTTTCAATGTCCTGAACCTTTTGTGAGTAGCGAGGTTTCTCCTCCAGGGAAGCAGCTCTCTGTTTAAACATGGATCTCCGTTCAGCAGCATCCTCTTTCAAAGCCTCTCTTAGATCTTCTCTTGAACTTTCTCTGGAGATGCCCAAGCGACTTCCACCGTCATCTGAATCTACAGACCCAGCACGGTTGAATCCTGCCCAGGATTGTCCTGAGATAGACCCTTCTGGAATATCGAGACTTCGTCGCCGCTCCTCTAAGCCACGAACTTTCTCAAAAACCTTTGAACTTGCCCTTGTCAGCTTTGGAGAAGGTCTAAGGTTGAACTCTCTCCTGGAAGACTCACTCAGTGGGGTCTGTGGTCTGGAGTCCTGCCCTCCTCCCTGAGAAATACTTTTTGGTTGCTTAGTCTTTTCCTCAAATTCCCCTGGGACTGTGTCTTGGTATTCAGTTGGCACAACTATTTTCTTTCGCAAGCTGACTGGAGTGGTTGAACCAGGGCGACTTAGCATCGGAGAGGAGGGGATACGTTTGACCAGCCTTGGTGACGGAGGTGGAAGAACCTGGGAGGGAGTATCTCTTTTAAAATCCTCTGTCTGGCTTCTGGAAAAGATCATTTAAATTAAAAACTGTTTCAATCAGTTGGGGGTTATAATTTCATTTTAATGTGCTCGCTACTCGCCTGGTAGTGAGATCCTCATGTCCATGTGTTTTACTTTTGCCTTCTTCACATTTGTACATCACTGTTTTTAATGCAAAAAATAAATATGCTGGTAAGTTAGTCAGTGCAACTTAATAGACTTAATCACGTGTTTATTGTGAAATAAACACGTGATTCCTAAACTTCTTGTTACTCACCTACAAAATCACATTTATTTGGATGATCTAAACCACCATTATCAAATGGCACTTGCTATATATTTTATTTAAACCCTCAATATCATTTTACAATAACTACAATCAATGTTTAACAACTTTAGCGGAGATTGCAAATTTAGCTTTCATTTTATAAGAATGTCGTTATACAATGAATATAAATGAATATAAATGAATATCCATGTATGTTTTAATTTAGCAGGGTATTAACCTATTAGTGTCTTTTCGAGTTTGCTTAGGATTGGATCCGACACTCATCTTGTCTGTTCCTATAAAAAATTACAGATTCTAACCTTTGAACAAAACAAAATAACTCTAAGTTTCTTCTAGATATGTTTAAATGAAGTCATAAAATAACATTCTTCTCACAAAGCTCTAAACAGCTTTTATGAAGTTATTCAAAGAAGCAACACGTCTTCCTTGCAGATACAAACAGAAGTCTAGTTTATGTGAATTTGATCCATTGATACCTGACTTATTCAAATAAGTCAGGTATCAATGGATCAAAAGTAAAAAGATACAGACGGGATAAACTGGAAAACAGTTTTAAAGAAAATGTGTGTTATATGGATCAAACCTGGAAAAAAAAGATGAACTGGGGGTATTCCTGAAATTATGTTGGACAAGATATTTTAAACATTATATCTGAAAGTGCTCCAAAACTGTGCTAATGTTTTGTTCTTCTTAAGGAAACTACTTCAGTAATCAAATAATCATTAACTGGAGTATACAAACTCTAAAACATGAGATGTGCTGAAAGAACAAGAACTTTAAAGCAATACCCAGTCAAAAAAAAACAACAACTTACAAACATATATACAATTTGAAATTAAAAGAAGTTATTTCAATTTGACCCAGGTGAGTTTTTAGCCTCATCTAAATCAATTTCTGTACAAAAATCCTTAAAGCAACTATCGCCATCCAACGAATAATCTGTTATATCTAGAAAAGTCTGCAGATTAGCCCCACACCAGCTATGTTTTCGTCAAACTCTGGTGTAAATTTTCAGCAAACTTTCGAAATGTCACCAAAAAAAAGGAAACGTAAATAAGACGTTTTCCACTTGCTGGTTTAGATTAAATCAACCAGGACACACATTAATAGATATATGATTTTGGTATTTTTATAATTATTCCAAATAATACTGTTCGTTTGTTTTATTTGTATTGGTAGTCCAAAAGAAGTACTAAAGTGAATAAAGAAAGGGAACTAACATGTTTTTTCTTTTTTTGGCTAATTCATCAATTAATAAGAAAAATGTTCGACTGATTAATCGATTAACAAAATCATCGATAGTTGTAGCGCTGATTATTAATAATGTATACTTTTAAAGGGTTTTATTGCAATAATAAAAGCAAACCGAGGGGTTAAGCAATAGACACAAACTGGTTACCACCATGTACGGCCTGGTCGTCATCATCCCCACGGTCCTCTTTGGTCTCAAACTGCTCTCCACCTTCGTCTTCTGTTGTCTCTGAGTCTGCAAACACAACATTGGAGAGAAGCACAACGACAGTCTGACTCTATGATGTAAAAAGTCAACACTCTGGCAACATGGAAGACTGAAGTTGGATCATAGCACTAGGAGAGGAGATGGTTGCTGTGGTAACATGCTTACTACACATTCATTGTCACGGCATTCCTTAGTAATATATGGTGAACAATAACTTAAAAACAAAAGCCTAGTTCAGCGTGGCAAGTACCGTACATGTAACAAACCTTACAAGAAGGCTAAGAAATAAGGTAAAAGAAAAAAAATACTTTGGTTTGTAAAATATTAAAATGTTTAATTTAAATATTGGATACTAAATTAGAACATATTCTTTGAACAGAATGATTGTCATCCACTTGCTTTTCAGTGTCACCTAATAAAAAAGGGTTCTAATATTTACTGCCATGTTTTATAATCATCTAAAAAAAATATTTAAAAAAATGCTTTGTTCATTAATTTATTGTTTATTGGCACGGATTTCTGCAGGGCCACAGACAACTAAGTGATCCCCTCTACATCTGTGGAAGCTGCATTCTGAAAAGCACATTTTTCCACTCCAGCATTTAAAATTCACACTGCACAAATTGCTCCAAGGATTCATGCAAAATTAATGCAAACTACCCGCATTCCCAAATTGAAAGTAAAAGTAGCGTCAAACATCAACAGCGGCAAACGTTCTCTTCTTAACAGAAAACTTCTCTATTTATCATGAAACAGTTCAGTTTTAGTGAGGGTAAATGATTGCTGGGGCTACCAGATAAACCTTTACAGCTATCCAGGGGTTGTGTTACCAAGGCAAGGGTTGAGTCCCCCCTTGTTCTACTGTATAATAGCATGTATTTACTGCTAGATATGAACTACCTGTGATGAGATTTAGCTTCTCTACATCTGAGGTTACAGACATTTCCAGACACTTGCCAAGTTTTGAATCAGCATCCTTATGTAAATCCATAAGAAGCTGGAATTGCATTTGATCTCTTCTGGACTGTAAAAATGCTGTGATACCCTACAGAAAGTTAAATATCCTGATGGAAGGAAGGATTTCTCAGCTGACAGACTGATGGATGGGTGGAGCTTCAACACACAAATCTCTTCCTTTAACTGTTTTTCACTACCATTAAAACTTTCTCCACACATTGGCTGTTTTAGAATTTAATAAAAATTTTGATTTTGTGCTTTTCATCCAGTTTGAGCAAAACAAAGTCCATAGACATATCCAAAACCACACAAAGCCAAAAGACATACGATCTCAGATTTCTGGGCAATTTAAGAACCCTCATGTTCATCTGGACGTGCCACAGTAGGAAGCTAGAGTGAGGGACTACTGACTAAGAAGAGTAAGTGCCTGCTTTTTAAATTCGGTGCTTATCTACCTACTAAATTGTACCTTTGGATCTCCTGTTTTGACCAAAACTCTCACCTGAAGGTCATTCAGGAAGTGAGAACTTGGTCAATTAAGTATCCATTGTCTAGGGGAGTGTTTCTGATTACTCCCCTCAGGCCTTGGTTTCGCTCCGCCTCCCAGGGGGTGGTCTTAGCCGGATCATTCAATCACGTAGAACAGCTGCATGTGCAGAGGATCATGTCGATCCTCTCTATTCAACATCAGGAAGATTAGGCCATATCTAACTCAACATGCGACACAGGTCCTAGTTCAGACCTTGGTCATTTCCCGCCTTGACTACTGCAACGCCGTCCTAACAGGTCTTCTAGCCTGTGCTGTGAGACCGCTACAGATGATCCAGAATGCTGCAGCTCGCTTGGTTTTCAACCAGCCTAAGCGAGCGCATGTCACACCCCTTTACACTGAAATCCATTGGCTTCCCTTAGCTGCACACTCCGTTCCTCCGAGGAGCGCCAACTAACGTGACCAACGCCCCGTACAGGTCAATCTAAACTCTTCTCATTTGCGGTTCCTCGCTGGTGGAACGACCTTACGTGCTCTATCAGAGCATCAGATTCTCTTTCCACCTTCAAGAAATCCTTAAAGACCCAACTCTTCCGAAGGTATCTCCTGCCCTGAAAGATCTAAATGCACTTATTACCCCCCCGATATTATTTAGCACTCAATGTATGTACTTGGGCCTTCTGTGTTTACCTAAATGCTGTAAATGAGTGTCATCATTAATGTTAAATCCTCTCCTACCATATTGCAGGTAACTGAGTAAAGTGCGTGGTAGTTCAATGTTAACCCTCTCTTTGTAAGTCGCTTTGGACATAAGCGTCTGCTGAATGCATAAATGCATAAATGTAAATTTAAATGTCACCCGGAATATAAACCATGGACTAGTCCACACAGAAATACCTAAACAAGATTTAAACCTGGAATCTTGTGAAGAAGAGACAAGAGCACTAATCACACGGAAATATTAAAAGAGCAGCAGGATTTTAAGCATCGATCTGAATATACGCATTCATCCCTGATGGTTAATTTGTCTTATTGTGTTGTACTGCTAGTTTTCAACCTTACAAACAAGTTGTTTCAAAAATAAACTCAACACAATTTATGACCAATAATCTGACACTGAAATGGATTTCCTGAAATCCCAGAACGAAACATTAAGAAGTCTGGAAGAGGAATACATTATAAAATTTTAATTCACCATCAGATTTTGAAATACTATACTCTTTCATAATCATTTCATAACGTTTCTGCGGTTAAACATTTTCATAATTTCTTTCAAAACCATCAATTATACCAACAATTCCCAGGATGTATTTTTGTTAGAAAATACCAAAGTATGCGAAACCTTATGATCACATCCTTTTCCAAACATTGTAAAACTTTAATGGTTATTACCTAATCTCTAACAAATAAGCTTCCAGCATTTAAATCTTTGTAGAAAATGTAGAAACTATTCAGGAAAAATTAATCTCAGATATAAACCCTTCTGACAATTAAAAATATGTTTTTATTTAAAAGAAATAAAATAATTTCATACTTCAAATACAGTGAAAAGCATTAAAAAATAAAGGTAAAACTGTAATTAGCACTTGCCTCATTATTTTCTTTGGTCTGATAAGTTTTCATGGCCACTCTCGGTTTGTCATCCACAGGTATCTTCCTGCCCTGGTTTACATTCCACAACAGGGTATTCCCCAAAACACTCGGGGGTTCCGAGACGTTACGTTGGTCCTAAATGAGGAATTCTCCTTTTGGAGACCTCAGCAGCTCCAGTATTTAACACACAGTTTGTTATATGATGTAACTCTGCTGACAACCCGGCAAAAAGGAAAACATCCCCTCAGTTAAATCCAAAGAAATAAAAGAGGGGGGAAAAAGGCACTTTGTCCGTTACATAATGTATCCGAGTCCCTGCAGCAGTGAGAAAATCCATTTGTAGAAAGCAGACCTTCCAATTCACAGGTGCAAACGTCTGTTGAATGCACCTCATCCAGGGAGCCCCCCTCCGCCCCCCCTTGTGCACACAATGGCCAACGACAGAGAGCATCTTCCCCCGCTGTGTCCCCCACCACCACCACAGGCAGCACACACTGATAGGCAGAGCAACCAGTGGGAGTGATCCAGCCCTCTCCAGATCATGATTCTACAGCATCTCATTTTTCCCTACCTCCCCATGTGGTCGTGTTTCTTCCTCAAACTGCTGTATCGAGCAGATGTGGTGCTGTCAGCAAAGAGGGGGAGAGTGGCTACAAAGAGGAGCTCCTCACTCCTCTGCATTGGGAAAAGACTGTAAGTGAATCTATTGTAGGTTACAGGAGCTCCCTGCTTTTTTAAGAAAGGGTTCTGCGTTCTAGCAAATGCTGCTCAATCTGGGTCCATTTTCATATTTAGATGTAATTATTACAAGGTGAAAATGAAATGATTAATTATCATTAAATGAAATCTTCCCCGGATGTTTTTATCTTCAGCTCTGAGCAAAAATCAGCTCCCAGAAACAGTGACGCTCACGCTGACGTTTGAGTTCACACACAATAACAATGTGCTAACAGCACAACAGCTCCGAGAGCCCATTTGGTAAGTTCTCCTCCATAAATACATCTGAGCTTTAAACCACTGAGAATCAGCTCGTAATACGTAAGATTAAAGAAACAGAGAAATAATTCATATGAACTTCAAATAAAATAAAAAAGTCTTAATTATGTTCTCACAGGTTTGATTTCATCGCCTACTGATTGTGTAATCTCAGATCACAGAGAGTGTCTTTGTGTCTCCTTGGAAACTGTATTTCATGATCAGGATTTCATTTTCCATGAGGTGTTTGGTATGTACCTGAACCTCAGGATCAAATCAATGCTTTGGAGGATTAGAAATAATCTGTTAGTTTGGGATGCCAAAAAACTTTTACATGTGCACATTTTAAACCAATAATCTACATATTAAAATCCATGTAAATATGCCTAAAATATAACACTTACATGGGTTAAACTGTATAAAAACACAAACATTAATGGCAAAATAATTTTTTGGTGCAGATTACGTTTTTTAAATTCAGATTTTTATTATACTAAGTGTTTAGTCTATTCAAAACCAACTGGTTTGTTTCCCTCATTGGTGCAATTCAGTTGGATTTACCCCTTCAATGACATCAGGGCAACGACCAAAACAACTGCACTGAGACCATTCCAACCTAGATCTGACAGGCCTTGCGAGTGTTTGGCCAAATGTCTTCCTTTTGCCATTGTGTTTCAATTTGGGATGCCGTACTACAAATAATAATTAATAAACATTGCAAGGTCTATCGACCGACACAACCGGCGAATAAAAAGACTGAACATTCTGTTACTAGTTAACAAACTCTCCATTAAACGCTCCATTAGTCCATTGCTCTAGAACCACAACATAGTCCACACTGCTCCTGCTGAATATGAGGTTGGAATATTGGATGCATCTTTCTCCATAAGATCCCGGAGTAAACTTTCTTTGCAAGGCCAAGATGTTTGATCCCAAGCACAAAGTTTTTGCCACCACGTAGATCCTTCTGTGCTTTGCCATTTTTTGTGTACATGTTTTTAACAATGAGAATTTTTTTTAATGCAAAACGATTACCTGGGTAGATACATAAAGCAGTTTTGAATTATAACTTGGCTCGTTTGACTTCCATTAAGAGTTTGCTCTAAAGAGTCTTTAACATTACTCTCATTACTTTTGGCAAAGACTCGGCCAAGTCACGCAGAGTTGGGCTTCTTGCTGTGCTTCAGATCATATTCCTGCCACATAACCCAAGTACACATGAAGTAAAGATCATAAACATTGTTTTAAGAATCGCTTACCCATAGAGACCATAATTAATAGTTAAATTAATTCATCCAGATCCTGACGCGGGAAAGCAGAGTGTGATATTGCCACCACCATGGTGGGATGTTTTTTCTTATACATGCTTTGGTAATTGTATGCCAAATTCAGAGAACAAGCGTTTTAGAAGGGTGCATGTATTGTTTTGTGTAAGTAGTCTCTCTTTCTTAAATCTGAGTCATGCACTCTGACCTTAAATGAGGCAAATGAGGACATTAGAGCTTCCAGGTTCTTTATGAGACCTCCAAGATGAGTAAGTAATTAGCTCTTGGAATAATTTTGGGTATATTAATCTCCCCTTGGAATATTCTAAGCTGTTCCCAATTTGTGGAAAATGGTTTTTACTGTGGTCCTTTGGCCTTAGAAATGGCTAAAAACCAAGAAGTACCACTCGTGTCCAACTCTTGACGCTCTTATCTTATTTTTCGCCTCACACACAGGGTCCCTGAACTGATCACCGTGCTTACTATCTATCTATCTGTCTGTCTGTCTGTCTGTCTGTCTGTCTGTCTGTCTGTCTGTCTGTCTGTCTGTCTGTCTGTCTGTCTGTCTGTCTGTCTGTCTGTCTATCTATCTATAGTCACATCCACCTTCTCTCTACTGTCTGATCCATGACATTCCTGTCAAATTACTGCATAGCTCCGAATAAAATACATTTACGGACTATCTTTGTTGGACAGTTGCGGGGGTTGCATCCAGTTTGCAAAGCTCCCTTCACTTCAGTGTGTTCTAATTGCAGTAAACACTTTTAAACACAATTCGCCATCGAAAATCTCTGTTCTGGGCTTAAGGAAAAGTTGCATGTATCAAAACAGCCGGTTAGGATCCAGTCAGATTTCCTTAAATAGTCTCTGAGGTCTCTCTTCATGGATTTTGCCTGTTTATCAGATGTCTATGTGGGTTCTCTTCAGGTACTTTAGTTCCCTTACACAGACATTTAGTTTAATTGGTCTCTCTAAATTGGTGTGACACCTTCACTCCAAACAGAGGCAGGAGCTATTTCAACCAACTCTAAGAAATGTTTCAATCTTCATTAAATATTTTCATAACTTTGTGGATTATATGTCAACAGCTAGTTGAATGACAACTGTTTCATCGCCCAAGAGTGTCCATATTGCTTTCACTTTGCCACTGCCCTTACATTGTGGAGGGTGGCAAGAACCCTGCCACACAAAACAACTACAAATGTGCTGACTGCTTTACGGCATATGTCACTCCCGCTGTTTCTTATCTCCAACATCATCATCTGACATTGTTTCATCACAATAACATTCATCACCTCATCTCTATTCATCCTTCAGACACTGGAAACAGAAATGTACTTTAGTCCAACTTCAGGCTACTGGGAGATCAGAATTTTAAGACGCTATGCGCTGGTGCTCATGGGAAATGCAGTCTTCTTCAGGCAAAAACACTACCGCTTAAGTCTGAAACTGAAACTTCTTTAGCGTTGCTTAAAGAGGATATTTGATCTACAAGATTGTGGCAGAAAGACTGAACTAAAAAAATATTATTTAATTTCATGGATGTAGAAATTAACTTTTCATACAGGTCTAGTTTGAATTGATGATCAAAAAACACTTAACAAGGACAGGAATACCTGAAACTAAAGACATTTGTGAGTTGGAGAACCAGTGTTACAGGTTTATGGGGAACTAACTGCGACCAAATGATTGCTATCACTTTCTTTATTGCTCAGTTTTCTCTGGGCTTGTTATAAACCTCTGTTATAAAGCAATCCCGGCATGTAAACTTTTGTTCTCCGGTACTAACTGTATCGTGGTATAATGAATCTGACTAATCTCAAGAGCCTTAATAACCTCACTGACCCTTTATGATTGATTTTCCATGAAAGCAGATCAGTACTTGTTGATTTGCCTATTGCATCCACAGGCCAGTGTAGGGGATTTCCACAGTATAACTCAAGTTCCACCTGTTCACTCCTGATCCAGGAGGAGGACAACATGGTAGAGAAAGCATGCAGTGAGTGTGACCCATTTGTGACACATGGGTCACACTCAGTCACTAAGTGTAAAGCTCCAAATATAGCTCCGCTCAACTCACTCAGAGGATTCAGATAAGAAGTTTTCCTCAGAAAGCCCAACAATCGCTAAGCTAAAAACTTGAGACTTTCTCTGTTTCTGTTCACTTTATAGCATTTTGCAGGATAACAGTCCGAGGTCCAGTTTTGCAGAACAGCTCTAAATTCCAGCGTATTCCTAGAATGAGGTTTTAGGATTAGGATTTAATTGTTGCCAATTAAAACAATGATTAAAGAAGAAGACAGACGCATGGGATGGATGACTTAAGTTCCCCGATCATCAGAGAATAGTCAGCGCTCGAGGCAAATCATTGAAGCTTTGGCTAAAATAAGCAGTGATGTCTTGCTGTGTAACAGTAGAGACATTGGCCTGCTAACATCACAAAAATCTGAGGCCAGGCACATTCCTCTGTATAAATAACCATGGGGTCTGGTGGACATGAGGGGCGGGACAGAGAGTGTGAGGGAGAGAGAGAGGCTTCAGGCTGCTTCGCTGAGTGAAGGGACAGCTGTAGTGAATGTGCACAGCAAAGCAGAGGAGAATTCAACCAAATTTAAAGTTTAAACGTAGGCTTAAAGGTTACCTACGTAACCCTGCTCTTGGTGTAACATCACGGAGCTCCTGCATCACGCAGCTGTTGTGAAAATGTGCTTCAAATGTTCTTCCCCACTGCGGTTATTGTGTTTCTCAATATGGAAGATTATCTGGTGCAAAAATTGCAACGTGTTGGGTAAAGCTGAGCTCACAGAATGAACTCAGCAGCTTATGTGCTACAATAACAGGACAAAAAGGTCAAATCCAATATAGACGAAACATAGGTTTGAGGCTTCTTACTGGAAGAAAAGACATGGAAAACTATTCCTATCTGTTCTCAGTATTGTCCCACATTTGTTTAAATGTTCCTTTCATGTTGTCTCAGTAGTTCTCTGGGTCTTCTGGGAGGTCTTTTTAACTTTTTCTTTAGACTTTAACTGGTATTTTACCAAGATTTGGCCCAGTATATACCAGATTTTTTGATTAAATGTTACTTAAAGTCCATTTGTTAAGCGTCATTTCATTGTTTGCCGTTTCATTTTGTGTTTATTATTTTTAAAACTCTTGCAGACAGTGAGTCTATAACTGCTGGAAGTTTAATAGTTTCTCAACCAATTAGGGGAGGAAAGGGAGATATTGTCGTTTTCCATAAGGGCTTTAAATTAGAATTTATTATTATCTACAGTTCATCATAGAACTTAGTTTTTAGCAAATTGCAAAGTAAAATCCTTTAAATACCTTCAGAACCCCTTCTGAACAGTCAAACAGAAGAAGTTTGAAAGGTAATTGAGTTAACCTTTGCTTTAACATGCATTCCCTTCCTGGCACACACAAATGACTTCAGGCCAACTTACTATCTGACATTAGCTGGAACATTCCGCATCTGCAAGCAGATGAACGACTAACAAACGAAATGGGAATGTAATATTTTAAGTGCTGCTATCTGCTGAATTTACAGTAATGCAATGCATGTGAAGAAAATCTGATTTACTGATCAGGATACCTGCCTCCTTGGCCTGCAGAGCATCCTTGGTCAGACACTGAGGAATTAGGACTGACTTGGCATGAATTGGCTGTTTAAAAAGTGATTTATTCCCAGGACGCCTCACATAAATCAAACCTTTCCGCTGCATGCTGATGTCAACCAGAGATACATCTCAAATCAAAAAATATGCACAGCCTGCATCTGACTTTAGATCCTAAAAGGGAAAAAAATAAATGCTCTATAAATCCTGGCAAGATAGGGAAGAACTGAACCAGAAATCAACAGAGTTGGAAACAGACAGTGTGCACATTTGAAAGATTGTGCCAAAATAGATGAAATCATTTAATTGTTCCAGTAATTACTCGTGTTTATCAGTTAAGTTTCCCAATGATTTTTACATGAAACAAACAGCATGTTGGGTCCTAAGTAGGATGTTAGTTTGGATTTTCCTTTCCAGTTTAGCTAAGAAAACATGGTATTAAAACCATTGACATGTTAGCTGTTTGAGGGAACTAAAATACTTAATACAGGCCTTATTGTGAATAGAATCAAAGCTGTGGTGGGTGCTTCCCATGCAATACGCGCATGCACTGATCATCACTTCTTTACGATGCAGATGAAGAATTAAGAAACTGATTCACAGTTCTTTCTATGGAGAATAGGTGTATGGATGCATGTTGAATCTAACCAAACAGAACATTTACCTTCGCCCAGATCCAAGACAGCCAGCACAGCGCTTGTCCGAGCTTCTCCCAGGTGATTATTGGCGATGCAGGTGTAGAGACCAGCATCACTAGGTTTGCAGTCCCTAATCCAGAGGCCTCCATACTCCTCGTCCTCCATGTTGAGGAGCTCGTCATTGTGGTACCAGTACAGGGATGGTTGGGGGTCCCCGGCCACGGTCACCTTGAGGCGGATGTCACAGCCTGTCCCCACGGCGGCGTTCCTCATTTTCCGAACAAAGACTGGTGGAGATGGATTTGGAAAGCCCGGGCCTCGGGATTCAGGCACTACCTGCTCCTGGCCTGTTTTGGACCGCTTTGGAGGGATGACGGGACTTGGGGGTGCTGCTGCCTCATCTGCCCCCTTCTTCAGGGTCATTGATATGTCAGCTTTTCTCATGGTTGAACTTTTATGTGAGTTCTCCTGTGAATCAAGTACTGCATAAACAAATCATTGAATTTCCCGTATTTTGAACCAAAATCCAGGCAGGACTGAATCTTTTAGCAGGTTTTACAGATAATCCATCCAAACTCAATCTCTTGGTAACATCTGTGCTGTCGTTAAAGCTCCCAAAACTAAAGCTACCTGACCTCGTTTATCCGGAAAAGAAATTGTTGATGAGGAGATAAAGACGCAGCCCAGAGACAGCGACTACTCGCCTGAACAGAAGTATTTTTAGGATAAGACCCGGCAGATCATGTTGCATTAACAGCAGCTCGTTTAACTTCTCTTGAAAGTGACAGCTTTGGTTATCTGACGTGTCTTTATCCCGATCTTCTCCCTCTCTTCCCATGAGACGGTAGCTTCTTCCCAAAACAAGATGAACAAATCTTCATTGAGATTCCTCAAGATCGGTTCTCTCTTGGCTTCATCCACAGACCAGAACCCACCTGATTAGTTGCACTGTCACCCCCTCCCCTCACTGTTCCTTATCCCAAAAGTTAAATCAGCCCACTTATGATTTCCCCCTACCTTCGCCGGTCGGTCTGGAGGGGGAAATGACGCTCTGTGAACCACACAGTGACAGCTGTTTGGTCTATCTGGCCACTCAAAGCAAGGCTCCCGCCTCCCTGGTCATTTTTAGCCAACCTGAAGTCACTAGAAGTTGGTGCAACACTTTGGGTATATTGGAAAGGGTGGAGAGCACAACAAAGTTTTTTTTAATTTCCAATCATGTGTGGAGGGAGAAAAGATTTATCCATGGGGACAAATGTTAGATGAAAAACAAACTACTGTCTTGTATAGACCTTCAAACCAAACAGTCATTAACAGTAATCTGTGGTTAAATTAGAAGATTAATATTTAACAGATTTAATAGATTTCAGAAGTCTAATAAAATAAAGTGAGTACTCTCAGACCAATTAGATCTTCTTCCATTTCATTCTGTAAACAGTATTAACCGACATCGACAACCGTCAGGCTTTTACATATGATATATAACAGAGTAAATACAATTCTGGATAGAAAACCGGTTAGATTTCATGCTTGACGGGTAAGTAATCATGAGGTTCCTTTTTTGGATGGACATTTCCATATTCTTTACATAAAGACTTGACACAGATTACAGATTGGCTCATTTTTGATTAAACTGAAGCAGATTCTCAAAGACAACCAAGTTTGTAGTGACAGTTGACAACCAGCCCGGGATGGCTCCATGACATTTCTATAATGTTGCTCATCTCATTGTTGTTTTTCTTCTTTTGGGGGGTTATTTTTAGTTTTTTAACCATAAAACATCTTTCTATTTAATTTTTTGTTCTTTAAACTTTTGCTAAAAGCCAATTTAAGGGACATGTATGCCAAAATATCTAAGGCTACAAATATTATGGTTTTATGTCATTTTTATAAACACTTGTCCTCAAGGAAATAAACAAACACAATCACATCTTTTTGTTTTTAAGGCGTGGATCAAATTTTAGGATTTAAGAGCACATGAGTCCCATCTGGCAACTTTTGAGAGCTCAAACTGCAAGTGGTGTTTTACCAGAAGGTGGCAGCGTGACTATTTCTACATTCTCGCTGACCTGGAAAGAGGAATCCTATGAAGGGAACAGCATGAAGGGAACAGCATGAAACCCTTGGTGGACGCTATATTAAGCCTAAAACAAATAGTGAAACATCCTGACCTGTGATCACAAGTTAGCAGGTCAGCTCACCTAGATGTCAAACAAGTAGATAATGCTTAACGACTGTTTTCGGTCCGGCACATCAGAACCTGATCTTAGTTGATCTACAGACCATATCCAGTGAGCTGTAGACGTGTGGATGAACATGGAAGCGGAGCTGATAGCACTCCTATCACCTACGAATCACAGTCAGTCAGAGTGTTGGTTAAACCTAGAAACACGTATGTTGTAGGTTTCCTCCTGCAGCAATCACAACTTCTGTTTTTTGGTTTCCTCCATAAAAAACCAGCTGATTGATGATGTGACTAAGGCCTGCTTTTGTTAATCACATGAGAACAAAGTGACTCATTGTTTTCTGTTTTAATGAGGACTTTATAACCACACAGGCGTTCTTTAATATGTATAATACAAAAAAGCTGCTTTCAGCTGCAAGTCTGTTATATTAACAGATAAAACAACATTTTTTTGTTTAACATTTCTTTCTTTTTTATCCATCTTCTTCATCTAGACATCATGATGCTGTAAGTTAGTTATGACATTTTTTTTTTCACAACTTACCCCAAATGTTGACAGACCTGTTTTTTTCCCCCAGCATTTCAGTCAACTTCTCAATTCTGCTTAAATTTTTTTTTTTTTTTTTTTTTTAATAGAAACAAGGCAACAGAAAACTCGACTCCAGGAAGCCCGTCCCTGGTAATATAAATAAAGCTAGATCAATACATAGGAAATATACTTATACAAGACAACAGGAAGTACAAAAATAGGCGTCTCTTTATAAATGTCCAGAATATATTAAACTGTTTTCACATGATTGTTGACGTGACTTCTGATGACAGGGAAGACCTGCTGGCTCTGGAGACCGACCCCCTCTCCAGGAGGCCCATCTTTCTCATCTTCTGCTGCAGCTTCCTCCTGAACTTCTCCCCCACGAACGCGTACAGCACCGGGTTCACGCAGCTGTGCAGCAGCCCCAGGCTCTGCGTGGCAAACATGGCCTGATCCACCGCCATCCTCTCCCGGCACCCGTAGTCCACAATCCTCAGGCGGAAGAAGGTGTCTGCCATCACCGTGAGGTGGTACGGTGTCCAGCAGAGCAGGAAGGCAACCACCACGCACGCGATCACCCTCATGGCCCGCTGCCGCTGGAAGCCCCCGCGGATGCGGAGCAGGCGTTGGATGGTCACGCCGTAGGAGGGCAGCATGATGGCCAGCGGGATGATGAAGCCCAGTGCGTGGCGGAGGACCCTAGTGGCCAGCCGCCACTCGTCGGCGCTGCCGGGGTCGTACTGCACGGCACACACTATCTGAGTGGAGTTGTGGGAGATGAACGCGGAGCTGAAGAAGCCCGGCAGGGACAGCAGCCCCCCGACCAGCCAGACGACGGCACATACCACCCAGCTGAACACCTGACGGTTCGCCTTACGGGCCTGCATGGCCCGCACTATCACCATGTACCGGTCCATGCTGATGCAGGTCAGGAACAGGATGCTGGAGTAGAAGCTCAGCTCCTGCAGGACGGTCACGAACTTACACATCAGGTCTCCAAACACCCAGCCGCGCGTCACCGAGGTGGCCCAGAAGGGAAGGGTGAAGGCCAGGAGGAGGTCGGCGACCGCCAGGTGGAGGAGGTAGAGGTCAGACGGGGTCAGCGCCTGCTTGTTCAGGCCAATCACCAACCCCACCACCAGATTCCCGGGAATGGCCAACAGGAAGACGGCGAGGTAAAACACGCAGGCGACCAGCATCACCGCGTCGGGGAACGTGAGGTCGTCGCAGGGCTGCGTGGCCGAATCCAGGTTGAACTCGGTGTAGTTGTATGTGAAGTTCAGCTCCTCGTACACGGAAATGAAGTCATCGACAAACGACGAAGTGTTCGGATCTGTGGGCGTCAATTAAAAACAACGGGTTAGCTAACGACAGATTCACCCGTTGGGAGGTCTGTGACCTTTACGACCTCCGAGGCCGTTTTAGGCTTCGGTCCAGAGCCGCAAAAGCAACATGACTCTTTTTATAACCACTAGAAGAAATTTGTTTCGATTTTTAAATCCAAAAGCAAAAGGTCAAACATTCCTTTACGGTTTAATTCATTCACATTCACTTTTGACAGAAAAGATATATAAATAAAAAAAACATTTAGTTTGGTTACTATTCACAAAGAAAGTGACCTAATAAAAAGTACTATATATAAAGGTAGTTACCTCGAATGAAATGTTCAGTATCTGGCAAGAAAACTTTCAGTTTTGTCTCTTTTTACCCCTAATTGATGGAATTAAAGAAACACTTTATAATGATCTATAAATAAATTACAAATCAATGAGTCACACATCTATCAACTTTCTATAAGGAGAGCTTTTTGTAAGGTGGTAAGCTGGTTGTAAGTCTGATACATGAGAACTAAAATCTTTTAAATCATATTCCGTTTTATCCAAAATGCCTAATTGTTGTGTCCAAAGTTATCAAGGGTCTACAGGAACCACAAACCTCTGGGTTAGAAACAAAAATCTGATCCGAGGATTTGAGAATCTCTCATTTAAAACTATAACCTATATGAACTGAACAAATGTGACTCACCAGTCATCATGATGTCTTCTCTGCAGGAGTCACTTCAAGTGTCGCGAGGAGACGAGGAA
>JAVLVB010000846.1:1754649-1779515 GCA_032876305.1 Orestias chungarensis | reverse complement strand
CCTCCCATCCCCAAACTTACCTTCCTCTTCACTTATTCACTGATTTGCTCAACCGTCCAAACGGGGAGGTTTCTTAAAAGTGACACATAACATATTCAACTGTCCAACATATTTAGGATAGAGGTTTTGTTTTGTTTACTTTTGCATTGGCAAATAAAAATGAATAAAACACTGTAAATACAAAAAAAGAATTCAGTGTTTAAAGCAGAAAACGAAAAAGTATTAGTCAAAAAAATTACCCAGCTCAAGATAAAGGGAAGGACAACAACATTTACATAAAAGGAATTTGTTTCTCTAGGAGGGAAGTCATGCACATGATTCAAGACAACACTTGATTAGTTGTTTGTTGTTAGTGTGATCGCTGAATCAAATTGAAAGGGAAACTCTGATAACAACACCTGATGAAGACATGCAGCGCAGCTGATTTCGAGTTAGAAACCAGTGAGGTGCTGAGGGGACTTCAGTGGCACCGGCCGCCGAGGCTCAGAGGAACTTCCCGACTCATGACATGTGTCTTTGTTGACACACGAGTTTATCACATTTCCTGCCACAGATCTCATGTGTTTCAGCTTCCAGGGTCACAAGTGTTGAGCGTCTCAACATGAACACAATAACAAAAGAAACATAAAAAACAGGCATCAACATCCAGATAAAAATGTAAAGACAGATGGAAGTTTATGCATTTTAATTAGTTAGAAAGACAAAATAGAAGAGGGTAAGACACAGAAACAACATTCTGATAATATTTTATACTGGAAGCTCGTTCTTGTTGTCTTTTGCTTTGCTGTTGTAAATAAATAAAAAGGACTCAAAGATTTTTGTGTTTTACACAAACAAAGGAAAGGAAACTCTCTTGGAAACAATTGTAGAAGGATTGGTCGCAGAAATCATAGTAGCTTCTTTTAGAAATTGGTGTCATGTTTTACTGTTTGTTTGTTTGTTTGTTTTAGGTCAGAAAATACACGAGGACTGAAATAGTTTTGAACCTTTGTTGGATCCTGTTACTGCTAATGGAATCATTTTCATTGGCTTTTAAATTGGATTATGGGTTAAAAAAAACTCAAGTTTTAAATGTGAAAAATCTTTTATTATGGTCTAAATCAATCATTTGATACTTTGACTGTTTTGTAGCAGAGTCTAAATCAAAAATAAACTTTTTTCCTTTCTAAAGTGTCACATTTGTCCACTAGTTTGCAAAAGGTCTCATGCATGGATTAACATTCAAGCCCTTTATTATATTTTAGTGGTGTTCACTAACTTGTTGAGCTCATAAAACAAAAACTCTTCCTTTATTTAAACATCATCAGGCCGCTCTGCGTTTTGTGTGGTTCTGTTTGCTGTGAAACAAAATGAAAGTAAAAACTGTCTCGTCTCTCACGGTCACTCACTTCCTCCAATCAGCGAGCAGCCCTGACACTGCACTGCTCCTCATTTGACACCTGGGCAGAGATGGCTCCGCCCCCACCCGGAAGTGAAACTCAGCTGTAGCTAAAAACAGCAAAAAACAAACAAGTCCGGAGCGTTGCTGGCTAATCAGCCAGCTGCAGGGGTCAGAGGTCAGTTCTGCTTGCTCCACTGCTGACCAATCAGCAGACTGATGACGTCATGATGAACCCCTGATTGAAATATTTGTCTACAATGAAAATATATATAGGAGCAAACATGTCTATCACATTTAATGAGACATTCTCTTCTAAAACATTTACAAATCGCATGTAAAGTGTGTTGGCAATGGCAACTTTTCATTTCACCTTTAAAAAACAAGACTAGAGGCCTTGGAGGGGAAACATGTTCGGAGGGCCAAAGGTTTCGGTGCTTGGTGCAACAAACGATATGAGGAAAACCAGGAGGATTGTTTTAAGCATCAAAGATTAAACTTCCACTCTATGCTTCCAGAGAAGAACACAAAGGGTTTCACTCGCTTTATTGCTCAAAACAAAACTAAAGAGGAGAAAGTAAGATAATCAAACCCAAAGCAATCCATGTTTTGACACCCAGTGGCAGTGAAGAGCGGTAACTTACATTTGTGGCACTTTTGTGGCTTCGGAAAGGAAGCTGAGGTACATTTAAGCTGAAAAGCGATATGAGCCAAAAAAATAAAAATGAACGTATTCAAATGTTAATTGTGGAGACGATGTAACTATTCAGAGTCCATAAAACCATAAAACGTGAGAATTTATTGATAGTTTGTGTAACCAGAGAGTCTGATCCTCACCATGATAAGAAAAAAAGAAAAAAGGTACAGTTCATGGCCAACAAACAAAAAAAAGATGTTTCATCGAAGGTAAATACTCAAGTCTACATTAAGCATGATTAAAATCTCACAATAAACCTGTCAGAGCCACCTCAGCGTCCAGTCTTAGCACAGTCGCACCCACTTAAGGGCTTTTCCACTTGGACACAACAAAGGAGGAACACCTTTATACTGACGCAACGCTTCGACATAAATTAAGAGCAGAAAGTGCATCAAGTGTTCAAGTAGGATGTGTTCCCTAAAAGGAGGAGAGATAACACTGGCAGAGAGCCGGCCGTTTCCAGGATGAGACGCCAGCATCGGGTCAATCTCAGTTCTGATGGTTGTGGATCTGGACCTCAGTGTGGTGCTTAACGTGAGCGCTACTCACTAAGAAGGAAAGATGCGTCTGACTACCGTAGACCGAACAAAACCATTCATTATTGTGAACGCCCTCACAGGGAGTGGAGGAGGAGGAGGCGGGAGGAAATCAGGACAACAGTGTTCAAATTATTATTTTTTTCCTCCAGGTCCAGTTTCATCTCTTGGCACGTCGGGGATCCCTGCCGTTGCTAATGGTGACGGAGGACTTTGTAGCCGCTGGCGGTCCGGCAGCGTTGGCGGGCGGCGCGCCGTTGCCGGTAGACCGGCCGTTTGGGCGCCCGACGTTGCCGAATGTCGGGTCTCGGGGCGCGCCGGGCGTGGGGTTGTTGGCGAACGGCGGCATGGCGCCGTTTCCTGCAAGGAGACAAAAGCACAGAACGATGAAAATAAAATCAGTGAAATATTAGAAACTCACGATTTCACTTCCACCACAAAAGAATCAAACTGATTTACTGCCTCCATATTAACAACAGAGGCTTCTGTGATGAAGAACTCAACACGGTGATTATTGTACTTCAATGCTATGTTTTTACAACACCAGTAGAACCCACTAACCTGGAGGAGCAGCGGTACCTGAGTTCTGATTGGGGGGGGAGTTTCCCCGCTGGTTCTGGTCAGGCTTTCCCTGTTTGGAGGAGAAATTACCATCTATATGATTTATATAGCAATAGCAAAACGTTTAGGCTTCCAAGTCTTTCAATATTTGTGGGAAACAAAAACATTGAATCAGAAGCTTCACAATGTATCCGATCAACCTTCATGTAGCGTTTGAAACGTAAATGCGAGACCTCCGTGATGCGTCTCTACTCACAGACTTAGGTTGGGCTAGCAGCTCTGGGTTGGGTTCACTGAAGTTGGGAACCTCTGAGTAGACCATGCAAAACCTGGGAAAGCAAAAGTCACGTTAAAAAAAAGAAGCTAAATAAGATCAGGCCTAGCTTTTGTCATTTCATCAGATTTCTGGTAAATCTACCATAGCCACCATTTATCTGTTTAATTCACCTGGCAAGAACTTTAATAGTTAAATATTTATTGAAAAAACACAAATATTTTTTCAATAAATCGAACATATGTGTTTATTGCTATGTTTACAAAATATTCTAATAAACCATTTACCAGTAAACTGTAACCGATTACTTCATTATAATAATACAAAGAAAACTCGAATGATTGTGGGGTTTTTTGTGCTGCTGAATACTTTTGTAACAGCACAATTGCAGATGGAGAGTCTGCTTTACTTTACTGTAGTGTTTTTGAATCCAATATAAACCTGCTTTTTTATTGTAATATTAGACACATTTTTAATGACTTTACGCAGATCCTTAAAAAAACATCCTTAAGCTAAGAGAGAGAGAGAGAGAGACGGTGATATTTGAGTGATGAACTAGGAGAGTGAATGAGGGCTAATCAAATCTGTATCACCATGGCAACATAATATTGCAATGTCATGTTTTTTTCCAGACACTTTGATTAAACAACAGAAAATCAGGGTATTTTGGTTACATATCTTTGAGATAAACAGCAAATTTCACACTATTCGATCGACCTAAATGCTTTTCAGAACAGGCAGTCCAAATTAAAAACAACAACCCTCAAGTGCATCATAATTTCATTTTTTTCTCTACATTGTGGGAATTAGGTCTGCAGAGAGGATCATCAGGTCTGAACTCCATCCAGGAGTTGTTCACAGCCTGCATCCCAGGAGATGCTTAATCGGTCCATAAGATACTCACTCGCCAATCCTCTGAAGATCTCCCCCTCTTCCAGTGTAAAGGGTCAGGCAGCCTTTCCATATGGATGCATATCTGCAAAATAAAGAACACACCTGAAAGCTACTGGTGCAAACGAACGAGAAGCTGAGTCCTACCTACCCTCTGGTGAGCTTGATGATGTCCCCGGGTTGGATCAGACTTCCCAGCTCGTCCCAGACAGAGATGGCGATGCTCCCGCTCTTGTCTGCCACCTTGCAGGACCTCACCTCGTGGCCGTCTTTCGTTTTGGTCACTCGTCCTAGGACAGAGAAGTCCCAGGTAAACACCTGTGCTCCCAGTAGGGGCTGATACCCGCCGCCGGTCCCTTTAAGAGACACGAGCACGCGTGGATGCGGAGCAGACGGGCTGCTTTAGCTTTAGCCTCACAACTCACCGATCTCCAACACGATGAACACAATATTGAGGTTCTTAGAACCAGGTTTCACGTCCTTAATCAGGAACAAGGCCTCGGTAGAAAGCGCTGCCATCTCTGGTTAGCCCGTTAGCTTCTTCCTCCTTGGTTTGGTCACTGCTAGCCTTAGCGGCGCTAGTTAGCCTGCTAGTCGCAGGCTTGCTCCGCGAGCGCTTTAAACGGTTTCTAACGTCTCGGAACCGGCTCCGTTGTACGCTTCCGTTCGGGCTAAGCGGGTTTTGAACCCATACACAGACCAGAAGGTGACCGTTTTCTCCAGCAGCTCCGACTTTTAGCTCGAAGTTAGCATAGCATCATTTGAGCCGTTGTGTCCCAACTATCGACATAATAACGGTTCCATTTCCCCCACGCACTAAAGAAAGCTTTAACTCGTACTAGTAAGATATTAAAAGTGTCGTTCTGTCCGGTTTGAGTGTTCCAAACACTGCGAGTGTGCAAATGGGAGCTTCGTAATCAGAGAGGTTCTAACCCAAGCCCGAGGAACCAGCATCTCGGACCCTGAACCGCTCATATAGCCGCTCTCATGCTTCCTTTGTGTGGCTCAGAGTTTGAGAAGCAGTTGTAGCTTTGTTAACAAGAGGCTGATGCTTTGTTTGAACTCTAACCGAATCAATGTCAGCTTTAGCGTGTTCTGGATGGAAGCTCCTACTGGGCCGCACCAACAAAGCTAACTGAAAAAGCTTGAGCCTGCTGATTACAGTACCGGCCTTTCTTTCATGATGTCCCTAAAACTACGCTGGCGTGCTCTGCCGGTCAAATTTATACAGTCGGGACTGTACCATTACGGACTAAACAGGAGGGGGTTACGTTCAAGCACACGCAAGCTCAACAAGGTGTACGTAAGGGTGAACGTAAGGTTTACGTTAGCGTGGCCGCCATATTTGTAGGGGCATTTGGGAGCTCCGGGTGAGCTAAAATGGGACGGAAGCTAAGAAACAACAGGCACACGTCGCGTTTAGCTGTCAAAGAAATGTAATACCTGTAAAACTACAACACATCGTGGTATGGGCGGTTCTAGACGTGGGCCAGTGGTTATAATCCCTAAACTCAAGAGACGCCATATCAGTTTATACCTGGCAATACTAAAGCCATAACTAATTAGTCAACTTAACTATTTAAACGTTAACTTCACTGTAAGATAAAATGGTTCACTTAGATTACTTCAAAGTCAACTTGTGTTGGTTTTTGATCAACTCTTGCCACTCACAGTATGGGTGACAACTTTGTGAAATGGTCTTTCCCTGCTGCCATGTGTTCCCTTTGGGCTCAACGCGATAGAGAGAAAATGATGCGAGATTTCGGCATTGTAGACAGAGATGTCTAATCGTCCTGATTAGTCTTTACCTTTACACATATCACGGACACTTTTAAACATTCAAAAGTCACTAAACAGAAATTCAAAATGCAAAATCGTCACGAACAGGATTCGAACCTGTGCGGGGAAACCCCATTGGATTTCGAGTCCAACGCCTTAACCTCTCGGCCACCGTGACAGTACACATCTCCGATGTGAAGACAGAATATATTTCTAGGCCTTGCCCCGATTGGGTGTTCGTGTTATTTCTCCTGAGTTTAAAAGTTGAAGTTTCCTAATGAATGTTGGACAGCGTAAAGTGACGAGCATGCGTAGGGTGTAGTTGCACCACGTCAGACACTAGAGGGAGACAAACACCACATAGTCAGGCCAGGGGCGTTTCTTCCACGCGTTAATGTGGACTTCTTTGTTTTGTCACGTCGCATCTCAAACTTTGACGTGTTTTCTGGGAACTTTATGTGAGAAATGATCACAAAGCTTCTGGGGAGTAGAAAGGAAGACATTAGTGTTCGTGGTTTAGGTCCAATCCAGTTACAGCTGCAGGTCTCAAGATAAGAGTCTGTATCAGACTTCTAATTGAACTCTAACTCAAACTAACTTTAATTATCCCAATGATAATTACATTTTGTTATAAAACCTATTATTTTAGGCTAATCCAAGGAGATGTTGTAAATGCTGATGCTCTCTGCTAGAAGAATCTCCTGTAGCAGTTTAACACACACGTTGAAATAAAGATCAGTGAATTCCTGGCCGCGTGTTTCGGGTTGTTTTCATGCTGGGACATGAATCTCTGCTCGAGTCCAAATCATCCGTTTTCTCGCAGGATTTTCCTTTATTTAGTTCCATCTATCCTCTCAACCTCTTCAGACTGCAAACTCCACAACTGAAGATTTAGTTTCAACATTATAGCCTTCCTTATGTGACTATTTCCCAAAGTCCAGATTAGTGGAGGCCACGACCAACATATCACGTTTAAGGTACTGTTTAAGAACGTAACTCTACTTTAAACCCCTCCACCAAGTTTTCCCTAACTTGTCCGTTGCTTTCCTTGGCCTTCATGTTGCTGGTGGTTTTCTAACATCCTAACTAGAAAAAAGCTGTATTTATTCTGAGATTCGCACAGTTGAACCCTGTCTACTAATAAAGTGACCTTTGCATTGGTTGTCTGCCAACTAACACTAAATGAATAGTTTTAGACGACATGGGGATATGGTTGTTGCTTAGATGCCTAAACTTCCCATTGCTATCAGCTTTAGTATATAACTTCATGCTTTGTCAAGAAAACGTGTATAACAGTAGAAAAACCCCCCCAAAGATGTGGACCTACAAGAAACACTTGGTTCATTTTAGTTATCTAATAAGAAACTGCAAAACCATGAATGGTTTACTGTCTCCTTGGGAACACGGTGACCATAATCAGGGGCTTTAATAGTATTATGTAGGATCTGAAAGATGCTGAGACTAGAGTAAAGATCTGCTGAGTCTGGTCTCCTCATATCCCAGCCTTCCTGCATACAGACCAGCAGTCTGGTCCATGAGCCAGAATGAGGAGCAGCAGAGACGGCATATGGGGGGTCGGCCATCGTGTTACGCTTCACAGGATTTAGAGGAATGAGGATAAGGAGATGCAACAGAGGGAGTTATAGGCAGGCAGTTTTTTTTTTTTTTCTTTAATCGGCAGCCAGTTTAGTTGAATTTGGTTTGTTGGTCTAGTTAAATCAATAACATTCAACAAACTAAACTGTAAGAAATGCTTGATTAGCAATCACCATTAGGTATAGCAAGGAATCCAGTTATCAGGCAGTTTCCAGAGCACCTGACAGGTAAACTAGCGTCTACTTGAATCAAAGGAAGCCCCATGGACTGGATACCTCCCCTCAGCAGGTGTTACAAGCAACCTGTTGCCCGGCCGGTTGAGGAAGTGATGCGACCATTAGAATCAGATATTGGGCTTGATTTGGGTCGCATGTTTAGATTTACATAAGCGCAGGTTGCTGTGTTAACCATCTTGTTTTGGTCAGTAAGAGGGAAATGTTCAAGGTACACTCTGGTGATGTAACTCTTCAAACACTTATCTGAGGCTAATATCACCTTGGGAATCAACCCTAAGTGCTGCATGAAGCAGAATTGAGCAACTGAACCACTCCCCGGAGCGTGACTCATCACCACACCTCTGACTGAGGATGTGCCGGTTAGCGCTGCAAACAGAAATAAAGATCTAATGAAGCCTAGAAGCAGTAAATAAACATTTCACTGTTATAAATTCTTTATTGATGTATGAAAGACTAAACTTAGCAAAGAAGCACCTCCATTTTTACAGTTGGTGTGGCTGTAAGACTAACAGATGATTTCACTTTCCAGAAAAGAAAAGACAGCAAAGCATCAGCTCACAACACAAGCAAAAGTTTTATTTGTGCCACCAAACAGAATAACTCCATTAAAATGAACAAGCAAAAAAAGAAATACACAAAAAAATCTGAATTTCTGAATCAATTCAAAGAAAACTATTGAACCGGTTTAATAAGACATTGAGTTTTTTTCTTTTAGAAGAAAATCCATCAAATTATTAAGAGTATTGTCCTATTACAGCTCCCATAGTTGTTTAAGTATAGACATAAAAATCCCATCAAGATTATAAGAGTAGAAACTATTCATAGAAAAAAAAAATCTGACTAGCCTTGAGTCTCAGGAGAGTTTCAATCAAATATAAGACAGATCAATTAAAACATAAAAACACAACTGAGCAGAAAATCCAAGAATTATAAAAAGAGGTTTGTATATATTAGAATATGTAATATAAAAGGGTTTCATTTTTGTTTGCTTCCAGATATAAACAAGCAGGAATACTGCTCCAATTCATTAAAACCTTTTTCTTTCTTAATCAAATCAAAGCTAATTTATCTAAACAGTGTAAATCAACCAGTTTATTTCCCTTTTTTAAATCCACCAACACCTTTACACAAATTAAATGCGTTTTCAATTATATATACTGTATGTACCTGTGCAAAAACATGGCTCTTCTATAAAGGCATCTGGAGTAACCGGGAATTATTTAACAGGTTTGGAAAAATTAACGTGGAGCTTTATGAATTCTACGTTGTTTAGATTGGACGTTTCTTTCTAAATGTATGCACACTTTAGTCGAGCGGAGACAGACTCTGGCATTGTCAGGTATCAGATCTTCTTTCCCATGAAAACATTGACGATTCCCACGGCACAATGGCAGACTCTCGGTTTTAGTGCCTTCCTGCTAAAGAACGTTTCATGATATCACCCAGGGCAACTTTGCCATCCACTCCAGCACCTGAAGTGATTTCCCACAGTTTCCAGCACACTTGCTCTCCACCTCCAACATGTCTGTGTGTCTCGGAGTCCTTCCAGAAACACAACACCTGTGGGTCCAGAAGAACCTCACCAACGTTCAACCAGGAGGCCAGCAGGATGAAAACTGAGGCCAGCAGAAATCCTCTGTCAAAGCTGGGAATGCTGTGCTCCGCTTTTATCTGCTCCTGTACACCTGATCTACAGTCCGGATCCCTGGCAGCTGCTACGACTCCATATTTTACTGTTTGGAAAGTTGTCATTACTGTCTCTATGAAGGCTGGTTCTTCTGAAAACTTTACAGAACTGAATGTAAAAACTTTTTTATGCCTTTGTAAAACTATGGTCCATAAGATCCTGGATGCATTAATTTCAAGAGACATTCCAGGTAAGTGTTGCTGTTGTGTTTATCAACAAAACCCTTGGAATCCATCCCTACAGGTGTGCAATTACCTAGACCAGCTTGTGCAAGTTAAAGGCAGCACAGCATGGATAACTGAGCATGCATTGGCCTTGAAGCGTGCTAAAGCAGAGGGGCCCTGGAAAAAGTGATTTATTTCACCTTTAAAAATATGTATTGTACTTTAAGATCAAATAGGAATCTGCAGTCCTCCACACCAACGCAATGCAAGGATGAGGCGATAATGATGAGGACTAAGAGCTTAAAAGTTGCCTGCTTGTTTATAGAAAGGTTCAGTTTCCAGGCAGGCATTGGCAGCAGTGGAGAGCAAGTGTTGAAGGAACCGAAAGACAAAAAGGATCAAATATTTCCGTGGGATTAAATATGGTTGGGTAAAAACAATAATAGAACTTATCCCAATGTTTATGTCCTTTTTGTTTGTAATAAACGAAGATTGGCATTTTCCTTACTTTTGAAAGTTTACCTACAGAGAAAGCTCGCACTTTTAAACCCAATCTGTTTTAAAGATTCACAACCTGTAGGGTCAACATGTAGTCCAACGTTCTATTGGATTGCTTCCTTTCCCTTTTTAAAAACGCAACAAACCTTTAGTACTTTTGTAAAGTACTATCCTGTTTAGGAATGTTTTCTATTATTGTATGCTTTTGAGCTTTGACTTCAGTGTAAAGGCTAAGCTGCAGTAATTACATCTTAGTTATGCCACACCATGTTTGAAACTATTATTTTATATACATTTATATTTTTAAACGGTTTGTAAGTATTGTTCTTCCTTCTGATATCAGAATCATAATATAATAGTTTGATAGTGTTAATATACTATTTTTACATCATATAGCTCTTTTGATGTTTAAATAGTTATCATTTAAAAAAAGATTAGAAGGAAAGGAAATGAGATCTTAAAACTGCTCGGTTGTAACAAGACTGAGTAATGAAACCTGGACTAATAAATTCACCTGGTTGAGGCTTTAAAAATAAAGTAAACAACCTTAATCCACCAAGAAAGATAAAAAAAACCAACAACCCTTGAGTCAGTTTGCCGAAAATGCTAAACATACCTCGCCCTAAATCTAACCTGGCAACGCGCTGCCTCAGCAGATTGTTGTGGGTTGTTTTTACTATCCAGAAAACTCAAACAGGAACAAAAGAGGTTGTTTTGTAGCAAGGAATGAAGGATCGGATGGCAGGCCAACACAGCAGGAGGAGGATGGTTGCTCCAGCACCCAGGAGATGGGCACCCGTGTTGATAGTGTGCACAAGGTCAACAGTGAGTTATGCTGGATCACTGACAACAACAACCACTCACGGAGGAAAGGTTCTGCAGAGCTTTTCTGGGGTTAACACCATGTGAAGATATTTACACTGAGCAGGGCGATGGAACGTAGAAAAGTTAAAGATCTAGCACACGTGTTTACAGGGGAAGGATTTGTGTCTGTTGGGTTTTCTGTAATTAAAAAAATATCAAAGACTAAGTGATAAAAAAAAGTGGACTTGATACTTGAAACAGAATGATATTAAGATGCTTGCTCCACGACAATCTTTTCTGTGGCAATCTGGACTTCAGCTACTACCTCAACCAAGCTTTTCTGTTTCCCTTGATCCTCCTCTTGCCCCTCTTCCTCCTCAACAACATCTTCATCCTGCTCTGAAAGCGCCAGGCCAGCCAAACCCTCTCCATTCAACTCGGCTTCAATACTTGAGGATTTCCCATTGACTGACACCTCGGCTTTGATGGTCTCCGTTGCAGATGGACTTGGGGTTTTCAGGACCTCTTCCACCTTCGCCTCTGGGATGTTCACCTCCCCTGAGGGAATCTTAACATCTAGACCTCTCAAGGGAGGAATTTCCACGTGGGCTTCTTCAACAGGCGATCTTTCCTCCTGAATAGGCACATCCCCATCTCTGACCTTCTTGACATTAAAGGTCATTGGGGAAATCTTGAAAGTGGATCCCTTGGCGCTTGGGGACTTAGGGTGGCTGGGGGTGAAGCTCTTCTTGATTTTCTCACGCTTCTCTTGAGGGACAATCTTGGAGGTGAACTGGTTTACCTTCTCTCCAATCTTCGCTTGAGTGAAGGCCTTCTTTATGCTGCCAACTTTCTTTAGACTGGTGCGTTTGAATTTGTCAGACCTTCTCTCAAATTTGATGGGAGAAATCTCGTACTCCAGCATCTCGTCATCATCTCTGTGGGATGCGGCCCCCGTTGGTTCAGCATCATCATCAGAGGACAGGCTGATCTTCTGGAGGCCCTCGTCTTGAGCTTGGCTTCCTTCAACAGATCCTGTGATGGATGGAGCTGGCAGAATGGTGGATTCTGCGTCGTACTGGCTCGGTACGGGTGTCTTCGGGGAGTCCTTGACCACAATATTGGCTGGGATCTCATTGTCTTCCTATTGGGAGACAGAAAAAGAGAGAGGTAGATGTTAAGAAGGTTGTCCATCCATTGAGGTAGTTCATTCTACAGATCTCTTGAAGAAAAGTGTTCACAAAGCAGGCAAATGCGACCTAAACCAGACCCGTATCAGACTTCTTCAGGGCATTGTTAACAATCCAATTTTTTACCTCCAGAAATATGATGCATGTCGTATGTCAAGTCAGATAAAATGCCATGCAAGTGTTTGACAAGAAACACTCGTGTGAACTATCTGAATAAGTATCACATACGGAAGTTCTTTGGGTAGAAAGATAAGAGCTGAGCGGTACACATACCCTTAACATAGTTGGATATGGGCTGCATATGGACAAACAAAATGGATTAATTTTGCCTTTGTCTGCTGTGTGAATGTAGCCTTAGTTTGTCTCTCACAGTGGAATCTGTTTCTTAAGGTAAGATTTGCAATGCAATTAAATGTCATGGTATGTAAAACTCTTTGATTTAAAGTTGTATATATATATTTTTTAAGACGGCCGTTTATAGTGTGGCTTGTAAGGTTGGTCAGGTCTGAACGAACCGGTCCGTGCACGCCTTTCAGATTTTCCTACCGTGAATTCGGAGGAATTTCACTTGTTTCTTTAGAAGGATTCCGACATGTCTCCATATCGCTCCTTGCTTCCAAAAACACATCATAAACAGAGTGGAATAGAGAGGAATGACTTTCATATCCAAAGCCTCAGCGTGTTAGTATCATCTCCATACCCACGCTTTTGACTTATTGCCTGCTCATCTGTGCACAATCAAGCAATCCGAGCCATGCAGGCAGACACGCCTTCAATGTTCTTCTCCACTGGGAATTTATTAGCTCCTACTCCTCAATCTGCCTTTTTCTTTCTGGCTATCCCGGAGTGAGCGAGGAGTGAAGGTGCAGCTCCAGTGGCTGACATAATCCACATCACATGTTTCTGTATGGGTTAGTTAACTTGTACGGTCATCTGTTTGACAGTAAAACACTCCACATGACTACTATGCAAACAAAAGTAATCTGTAATCTTTGTGACTAGTGCAAACACATCAGGACACTTGAAACAGGAGAAAAACTAGTTAACTTTTGAGCAAGATATAACAGGTGGTTTTAAGTTGCTTTGTGCTTACTAGTGTTAGCCCCAACTACCAGTGTTTGCTGATGTGATGCAAGCTGCATGGACGGATAAATGCGAACCAAAGCATGAATACATTTCAAAGAATGCTTGGAAGCTCTTGAGACATTCCAACAGCAGCTTGCCTGAAGTACCAGAAGGTTTCAGCATTCCTTGTTTCCTGAGGTGCGATCGGCATACTAACAGACCGGGGTGACCAGATGCTCAAGAAGCTTTTCTCATGTATTTGTGTGTTTACGAGAAAAAAAAGAACCTTTCATCAGATTCACATCAATTCATTTAATTATATGTTACAGAAGTTAAAATGCATGAAATTAATATTTAGAGCAATTGATGTCTTTTCCTTATCTGCACTTTACAAAACATGGAAAGCTTGCCAGTAGAGTATGATTTTTAAAGCAGACAACAAATATCTCCCTACTTTCATCTAAAAAAAAAAAGAAAAAAAAAAGTGAAGCAATAAATCACGGTTCAGGTGTGAGCCAGGTGTGATAGACATCTCCCAGGTAAAAAAAATGAATCTGTCAGTGTGTTCTAAAGGAGGGCCAACCCCAGCCTCGAAGACAGCCATATATTATTAAAGAGAGAAGCAACAATAAAAGCTTTAGGCATTCACTATATACGGCTGGATCATGTAAATATGACAGATTAATGCAGCAACAAGAGGATCTGTTCCAAACCCATCTGTTGTTTTTTTGTTTTGCAAAATAAGACCAACCCAGTTAGGAGATTCTGGGAAAGTACAGAGATCATTGCTATGGACAAAACTGCTGGGGTTGCAACACTACATCTCTTTTTTCTTGCTGAAATAACCTTCAATATTCACCGGGGTTAGATACTAGAACCGCTCACAAATAGCCAAACCAATTCATTCTTAAGGATCCAGTTGAGATGCCTAAAAGTGTCTATTTAAATGGTTCAAATATACCATAAAATGCATTAATTAACACAGTGAAAACAGACTTGGCGCTACCTTAGCTAAAAATCTACAGTCTTACTTATCAACAAGCAAGGGAAATAAATGCCAAGACCTGGCCAAGTAGTACTGATATTTGATCTTCCCAAATTACCTTTTCTGTAGAATATTTTATGAATGGAGTTACTTAGGTAGGTGAAACTGCAATTACATTTTATTATAAAAAAAACGTCTTCAGAATTTATGACTGTACACAGAGAGCTGATCCTAATGGTGGCATTTTCAGTTTTCAAAAGACCTGCATTTCATCCCACACCTGTCTCATAAATCTTATGGTGTTTAAAGAAATTAAACAAGTCTTTTGAACACAAACAAAGTTATACAAGATTTTGTTGTATTTGCGTCATTTTAGAGGAGATCCCTATGTGAATAGTGCATCTATATTAGGACCAAGAGTGTGGAATTAATAGTTTTAGGATAGAGTATGTTAGTTTGACATCATCTCACTTACCCGGTTTATTTTTTCTCATATATTTGGGAAATATTTATAAAAGGAACGAATTTTTTATGCTACGCAACTAGAGCAAAGATGTGAGACAATAATTAAGTGTATTAAATCAGATGTTAGTTTCAAGCATCATACAGGCTGGGGAGTGTTTAAGTAATATTATTATAATTTCATAGGAAATCCTAAACGATGCTGTAATTCTTTTTACTTTAATTTTATTTACTGTTGCCTCCGACGTCTAACAACAAAGATTTTACTGTATATGTACAGTTATAGCGACACACAGACAAGCAAATACAGCACTTCAACTTTGGCGTCTTTTTTCAGGAAAACAATATTTCATTTAACCATTTACAGTTTTGTGTTGAGACATTTGAACCATTAGAGACTTTCTAGTGACACAGAAAGGAAAGCTCAATGATTTTGCACAAACAACCCAACTTTCATTTGAAAAGAAAAAAAGATTTGAGCTAGAAATCTAAAGAAATTGAAAATATCACTGTTCCTTAAAAAACAGAAAATCTCGGGCCTTGACATGTACAATCTGTCCATCTGTACTTTTTGCAGTCAGACACAAGTGAAGCTCCAGGCGCATAGCGGATATGTGAGATATCCATCAATAACAAACAATCACATAATTAAAAGTCATGATATTTTTAGGTTGTAAACGGAAAGCAGGAAACTGGCCAGTAGGAAAATATTAGTTGAGGTTTTAAACTTTCCTCCCCTTAAAAAGAGGCTAAAGTGATTGTTGACCAGCGTTTTAGTCTGTAAAATCTATTTTTAATAACTGAACTGACAAAAAATTTACACTATGTGTTGAAAACAACAGTAATAATACAACAATAAAGAAAATGGTTGTAGCACGATGGAGATTTAAGTTTTGGTAACTATGAGGATATTTGTGCTAGTTTTGTTTTCCCTATATAAGGATAAAAAGGACCATCCTCCCCAAGTTGTTTGTTTTAAGATTAAGGTGGGATCTCTAATCATGTCGGGACACATCAGATTTTGATCCGTCCTGTTAGACCAGAACAGGAAGGATGGTATGTGGGAGAAAGAACCTAAAACTTAGATGAGTCAAAAAGATTCAAACTGTGTCCACACAAAAGTCGACTCACTGTGGAATATTTGCTGCATTATTTATCTGTTAAAAAAAATCTACTGCAGGTTTTATTTTACTTTGATATGTTTTCTGTTGCTTAAATAAGAAAACTGTAAATATGAACACGATCCCAGTTTATCCTCTGATAGTGTTGGAATACACGCCACAAACAACCTTTCTCCTCAGGACCATTGGATTCAAGACCCAGGTCTGGCCTGTATTGGTGCAAGGACCTCACTTTCTGGCATGGTCTCCTGGGAACCCTCTTTAATTACCCTGTTCTCTGAGGACAGACTCATTAATGATGAGTACGTGATGCAGTTTGTGCATTTACAAACATTTCTGTGCCAGCACGCAGTGGTCAGCTGCCAAGTCTGACGTTGGCTTTCGAAAGAGCAGAAAAACAAAGATAATTCAGCCTGACAGCGGAAAGAGGAGCACATTTACAGTAACATGCTTCAAAGCTACTGGGCATAGTTATACAACATGGTATTTATCATTAGCAGTTGAATGGTAGAATTAGCATCTAGTTGCAAGCTCTGAAGGGAAACCTGTGCAAGGAAACTCGTGCTCATAGATCAGGGTGTGGCTCGGTTGACTGATACTGAGTCTAGAGGCGGAGATGGCTTCACGTTACCAATGAATGAGGACACATGTAACTGTATACCTGGTTATTTGGCTTTTTTTTCCTTTTAGATCATCTTTGCAACTTCATCTATTTTGCATGAACAGTTGTGTGTGATGGAGGCCAGTTTGTGTCAGTTAGTAATCCATTATTTATAAAATAATCATGTTATCATCAAACTACATCTTTGAAAAAGTATCTTTAACCTTGCTGGAAATGCAACTGTAGTTTCTTAATTTTTACTTTGCCATGGTAAAATCCCACCAGCACATTAAAAAGATGAATATTGATTTTTCACAGAGTGATTCTTCTAGCAGGTATTATATCATGGTTTTGGAGTCCATGGTGGGGTGGTGACTTGGGCATCAACCCAAACTAACATGTTTCTCAAATATCTTTGAGTACTTCATCCAACCATCCCACATCCATAGGTAAAGTATTATAGTTAATAAAGAAATCTGATTTTCTGGACAACACAATCTTGGGAAAGATTGCAGACAACCACCTCAGAGAGTGCTTTATCTGGATATATTGGTGGAATGTTGAGTAAAAGGAAAGTATGAGCCACCACACATCTATACATGGACTATAGCTACAGGTGGCTTGTCATTGTCTTGTCAGATGATTTTTTGTCTTTTCATCAACTTAAGCATTGATAGAGTCACATTATATAATTAAATGCTGTAACTCTGAGAAGTTTAGTGAAACTTTTCATATTCTTTAGGTAACCGTTGTCCTAAATAAGCCCAGTTTAAATTGATGCATTTTTCAAGAGCAGTATTTGTGTTTGTTACATTAATTTTGTCAAGGATAAGTAGAGGAACAATTTAATCTGATGGTTCTGGTCCAGTGTGTTTTATCAGATCCAAAGTTAGGTCATTTGGAGCACTTCATGCTCTATGGAGATGCTTACTTCTACTATAAACCAAACTAAAAATTAGCTGTTGTCCAGACAGGCTGAGAGAGACTCCATGGGATCTTGGATTGATGCAGCGACCCCAAACAAGCAGTGGTTACCGTACAGCTACAAAGAATTATAAAAGAAACACCTGAAATATTTTATTGTGTCTAAAAAGCTTTGTTTTTTAGTTTATGTAGTAAAACAAACAAGATTTCTGTTGATAATGATTTACTTAGGTCAGGGAGTGTGTGAGGTGATTTGTGACTCGTTAATAAAACCAGACAAACAGGAATCTTTTAAATTAAATGATAATAAACGGAAAAAGAAAAACTGGGTGGATGTCTTTCCTCCCTTTTACCCAAAGCTACTGTCTAAATCGGCCTGTCTGTAACCTGACCTGATCCATTCAATGCTTCAACCAAACCACTCTCAGTCACACTTCCGCTCGTCCAGCAGGCATCAGGAAACAATGGCTGCAGCATCTTTACCTGAAACCAGACTAAATCTGCAAATCTTCTTTCATCCGCAAATGTTCTGATCAGCAATAGCCCCCCCACCAGTCTCCTGACAGTTTGTCCTCGCCCGACTCGCTATTTTAACCCCCCATCTGTGGACACAGGAAGGAAAGAGGGAGGGATGTAAATGGAAAGCTGCGATTCGTCATAGGACGGTGCAGTGCAAGCATGATAAGGTCTGTGCACACTGAGAGCGATGCGCCAGCATGAGCACACGTTTGGAACCGGCAGACAATTTGGGCTCTGTATTACTACCAACATAACCATACATTTTTTTTATATTATTACTGCACTTATCTTGTATTAGTTAACTGTCCGTTATCCTAATGCAACGCTCAACAAGAAAAATCTTGTTCCACACCATGGCAGCATACTGTGTGCAAAGCTTGTGCTAAAAATACAAATACAAGGAACTGGTCAGGCCTAAAACTATGTAAGCAAAATAAAGCGCTTCTCAAAGAATCGTAAATCCCAGTGTAGCCCCACTAAACGGCCGCCCTCAATATCACGGACGTCTCTGAAGCCTCTCCATGCCAGCTCTGAGACATTCCTGTTGGCTTAATAACCTTAAGCCACACCCCAACAGGGCACCTGCCATGTTTACTGGCTTTTGCAATCAAATACGACACAATAAGCTATTGAAGCCAGATGTCATGGTAACGTGATGGTGTGCTAAATGGAGCTGTAATCTTGGGACCAACCCATTATTTACACAGTTTGGATTGCAAATGTTTAACTTTCTGTGAGATTTGCTTTCTGATTTGCATCCGAATCGTTATAATAACATCAAACGTGGCTGCACCTGTTTTGAGTCTTTATTGCTCCATGGACTCCTTATACAGATTCCATTATGAAATGTTCGCAGCTTGTTTGGATCCGTTTCACTGTAAAGAGTCGTAGAAAGAATGTTTTTCCGGTTTTCCAATCCTGAGATTCCTGCACATTTCCATGTCCACTTGTTCCAGTTCTGCGAGTCCAAGCCTTCCAAAGAGGCGCAGCGCCGACCCATTCTTGTTCATATCTGGGCCATTGTTTGATAAAAGCCGAGCGAAGATAATGTTGGACAAAGTTTTGAAAGAAAAACAGCAGAAGGATCAGAATACTGATTGTTTGTCCTCTTCCTGATACGAACGTCAAGGCTAGGAGTTGGATAAAAGATTTTCCAATGTTTTCCTTTGCTTATAGAAAGAGGGAACACTTGTTGAACCAGAATCAACAGCAGTAACTCGCTCATATCATTGTGGAGAATCCAGGTCAACCTTTCCAACCTGTTTTGAATTCATTGACCTTTGCAGCCATTTAGTTTCTTAACAGCTTCCTACAGGTCCCATCCCCGCATTTCTCTGAGTGTAAGGTTTATAATTTGATAAGGCAATTGCAACACCTTGATTCTAACCTTTCTCAACCATTCTGCTATAGATCTACTGATGTGTTTCTGATTATCGATCTGATGAAACAGTTTAGACCAACTCTATCTTCTCTAGACTCAAGTTTGACTCTAGAAAAACTTGAGTCTGTTTGAGCTCTGTTCATTTTTAAGATCTTTATGCTCTGACTTTGGGCTTTATCTGCTGGGACATCAACTCCTGGGATGAATGGAAGCCGTTTGCCATTGTTGGGGAAAATCTTCCTATCCAAAGAATAATGGACTTCAGAATGTTTTGAATTGACCTTTAAACCCTTCCCAGATTGATGAGAAGTCAGTAGACCTCTACGGTATACCTTATTCAAACAAATATTTTATAACATATCAACAAGCAATGTTAATAATTATTTTTCCATTGCGCTTCAAGTTAGTCAGTGCAGTAGTTCATGTGAGTGCAGCGAGCTTTGTCAACTTATTTCTACCAAACCTAAAACAAAAGACATGCAAACTGGAAGCCGCTGGCCGGTCCCAGAAAAAGCAGCTCTGTTCCTTGTGGAACAAACCTGGTTCCCAGATACTTTGATTAAAAAAATAAACCTCATAATGTAAAACACCTCGACTCTTCTCTGCAGAACATTTAATCTCGTACTACCAGCCTGCTGTGGAACTTCTCTAAGGCTCTCCAACATTATCAGCTCTACTGTGCGTAATTAAGGCGGAGCCGTTGACTATCTACAGGATTCTGCAGTTACAAACTTGCAATTCGCTCTGAAACAGAAACAGTTGAACCAACTTGTCAAACCTGAATGCAGGCAGGTGGAGGAGCCTGGACTGCAAACTTTCCTCCAACAACAAACCAAACCTTTCCTCTTAACGCTGCTGTCATCCGATGAGAAATGCAGTTCATGCAATATATTCGTGTTTTTTCGCTGTTCGTCATTTTTCTTCTCTGTTTTTATCCCCGGCTATGGTTTGCCCCATAAACCCAGAGGATTATCTGAAGAATGAACCACAAAGGGAAAGCAAGAATGATAACAGAGCAGGAACGCGGGCCGTAAACAACCTTCGTTGTTCATTTGGAAAGCACGCCTTAACAGGCGGCAAACTTGCATCAACATAGAGAACAGGTTTATTCCCCCTGCGTCTGATGGCAGCGCGCGAAAAATAAACACATTTGTAAAAAAGGCACGAAAGTCACTTTTTTTTTTTACTTCTGTTCTGCAACTTTAACATAGAATACACCAAAAATGTGTAGGCCTAACACATGGGAAGAGCAGGTTACATAAAAGCACTAGGAACATTAAACAACCTGTGGAGGTGCGTTCAGTTCCCACCGAACGTACAGAAAATGGGTTAAAAAAGCAGCTCACCAGCAGAAACGTATGATTAGCTTTGTAGATATGAATGTGTGAGTTTGATGCAAGGCACAATTGCTACAAAGGTCGATAAAGGGTTCAAGAACACTGTAAACCTGTTTAAGAAATACTGCTTTTTATCCGTTTTAGCAGCTCCTAGAGGTCAAGACTTGTATTCGTACATCCGTTTTATTAGAAAATACACGGCTCAGATTTATGTAACAAGCACAGAAGAGGGAAGCAATGGAAATAAACAATGTGCCAACAAACCGAACATAGCTGATTCATCTTTTCATTTTGTTACGTTTTAAACTCCATAAAGGAATTTGCAGCACGTTTTGTTGTTTTTTTAATTATATGATCAATGCTCGTTCAAAACAAAGTTCCCACAGTTGAGTTTCTTTAAAAGGAAAATCTGAATCTCCCAAATTCATAATAAACAGATTTAAAGTTTAACATCTTTAATGAAAATTCAAAAAAAGTTGTAAGATTTCCCTAAAATGTTCAAAGTACTCGGGTAAGCATTCGTTGATGGCCAAATACTCGAACCTTTATCAGGTTCATCATAAAAACAGGAAATCTGAACAATAACGTTTACAAACCCTAGAAAGTGACTTTATTGTTGGCTCCTTTTACCTCAATTTATTAATAAATATCATTTAATGCAGTTAGTTTGTGGTAAATTGTCACCACTTGATGCTTCTATTGACAATGTGCAGCTGTAATTTTAAAGCAGTGTTTGTGCTAGTGGGGCTTTGACTATGCATACAAGGAAGAAATGTAAATAATTTTTATTGCAGCTTCATTTTTTCATTCATTTTTATGTACTAAAGTTGTATTTTAGCCCTTATCACCAGAGATTTCTGCACACAGAGTCCAACACCCAAAAAAGCATATGCAAAACCTTTGCTTGAGCAAATGGGGATTTCATGATGAAGTTAAAACTAATATGCAAAACTTGCCCGTAGAGATGAAACATAAAAGCTTTTGGTTGACAGGTTCAGACTAAACGTAACATCTGAGGTAAAATGTATCCACTGTCTGAGATCAGGTTGCAGAGTGACAGGTCAAAGAAGGATATCTAGAAATCCTAAAGGTGTTCCCTTGGATATAAGGGATGCATAGTTGATCCGATGGTTCTGGATCTTACCGGTTGTCTATTCCCAGAGGAATATGACCAGGTAACCTTCAAAAGCAACTCTCCTGATCTAAAGAGCTATCTTAAGTCAGCAAGGAGCCGATCCTTCTATCCATCCTGAGAAGACGGACAGAATATGTTTGCACACGTAGTTCCTTCACTGTAATTCTGGCATTTCTAACACACAAAGAACTCCAAGTGAACCAGAACCTGTCACTACAGTGTTTTAATTCATGAAAAAGAAACGGATGTTTTAAAAGTCGCAGAGGGATTTGTGCTTTACAAAAAGGCGTGCAGCCATTGTTTACTAGTTTGTTTGCTCTACTGCATCCCATAATGCAACACAAGCATGCAGCGTACACCTGTTAGCTGGTGTTGGCTCACAGGCCATGAACGAACCACTCTAGAGATTTCTTTGGAACCGTACTGACAGTCTAGAACTAGTGATGAGTAAAAACCTAAACAAGCAAACAAGAGTAGTGGAAAATAAACGTTTGTCACTATAAGGTCATTGATTTTCCACCACTACATCCACCATGGATGTAAGAGGCTAATGGCTCTTACGTGTAGCTCATCTCGAACCAAACATGCTGCCCTCATCAGGGACCAGAGAACCCCAAAGCACAGAAGGATTTTCATGTTTAAGGGTGAGGATTGAGCCGACTGTTTTTACCTGAATTATGAAGTTCTTTTGAACCTTCTTCCTCCGTACTATAGTTTGACTTTCGTTAAAAGATTTAGCAGGATAAAAAAAAACAGGCTTTACTTCCTGCTGTCTGAAGCATGATTAAGTAACAACCATTGTTTCAGCGTTGATGCACAAATCTTCATGACAGTTGGTAACAAAGCAAACAGGATAAAGTTGAAAAAAGCTTTACCCGTCACTCTGCACCTCCACATACTCGCTCAGAACTCCGATCCAATCAACCGCTGATCTCAGCTAGTAAGTGAAGTTAAAGAGCACAGGCAGACTCTCGTTCTACTCGAATTCAACCGGACATCTCGGTTCTTGTGAGAAATCAACAGTGATGAGAAAGGTTGTGATACTCTGTGTTGCAGAAAATGAAATTTTTGCAGCACACACATCCCTGATGCAGACTCAGATCAGCTCCTGGAGGTTCTGGTTAAACTCTCAGAGGAATCCGAGAATGATGAAAAGCTTCTCAAATAAACCCTGATCCGATATTTCACCTCTCCAGTCGACAATGTTTGGAGCATCGAAGCACAATTAGACAAACAGGCCAGTCCCGAGCAGCGCTAATTAAGGCCTAATTAGTAGCTTAGCAGAGCGGCAGACATCAGTGTCGTCTTTGACTGACCGGAGCGAGTACGGACCTCTGGTATACCAGGAGGCCCCCCTGTTTTTCCACATCAGATGTCAAACACAGAAAGATGACTGTTCTGAACAATCAGGGACCCCCCTCCCTACGTCGTAATATCTGGTGGGCTGTGGGGTTTGTGTTTGGCAGCGGATGAGTGTTATCAAAGTTTTGAGGGAACAAGGACAGCTGGCTGGACCAGAGGCCAAAGACTAAGGGATAAAGTGGGTTGCACAGAAGCAAAAACAGATGAGATGAAGCAGAGTGTGAAGAGTGCCGATAAGAGTTAAGAAAAGAGGGCTGCGCTCAGTTCTTCCAGTCCTCCCCTCCCTTCAGGCACAGCCAGGTGCTTCTAGGAGCACAGCAACCATCAAACAGCAGCGCTGCATGCACGCACATGCAGGCTACACGACCCATCAGGCTCGTCTCTGGCCTGGCTGCACCCACCTGCAGAAACTGCGTGCTCGCTTTAAGGAATGCACTTTTACACCCAGCCCGAGCGGGCCAACACACATGAAGCCGGAGGGGGGGCGAAACCGTGGGCGATGGGAGCCCATCGATCTGCAGACCGGCTTAAACAGGTTAAGGTCCTGGCACCTGCTGCCTCTGAACAACAGAGCCTCAGTACCAGGGAAACCAGATAACGAAGGCGGTAAAGAGCTCTCTGCTGCCCCGCCTGAGTCAACAAAGTGCCCCCCCCCTTCCTTTTTCTACAGGATAAAAACTAAAGCTTACTCCTGCTAAACTGAACCATATCAGCTTTTATGGACAACAACTTTTCATTAATTTATGCATTTGTTTTTTTTTGGGAAAACTGTGTTTTCCCTCCACTTGTAGGATTAAGCCACTGAGTTTCAACATCCCGTCTAAACCAATGAGGGTTTGTGAACAGCCTGTAAACAGATCCAGTCGGCCTCCATTATCCCCTGCAGCTCCGTTCTCAGACACACCCTTCAGTGCTGGAGCGCTGGGGACAGGCTGATCTTTGTATCTGAGTGTGCGTGTGCGCGCGCAGCCAATGCCAGGATCACGTTCTTCACCTCTGCAGTGATCAACCCCGGAACACCAGAGTTGTTGGTCGGAGGTCTTTAATCAGATGTGTGTGTGGAGGCGAACAAACTTTTGGGCCCGCTGGACACACATCCTGAACACGCCCAGCATTCCAGGCAAATAGGAACGCAAATACGACTCAGACGGAGAAGAGCATGTTTGAAACTGATTCTGTATGTTTTAGGAACTACATGAATGCAGATCCATAACGTTTGTACTGAGAGGCGAACCCATGTCGGCTCTCAAGACACATACGTAACTTTGTACTTCTTAAACCTGAGCTACGTTATTTTTTCATTTCATTTATTGATTTATTTTTGAGTGAAACAACCGCAGCTCAGGTTGTTTCACTCAAAAAAACGTGGAGGCAGAAGACTAAGCACAAAGGTCCAGACTCCCTGAACTGGCTCGTCCGGGGGAATCATAGTCCCTCCGCCGAGTCCCGGGTCTTCCTCTGGGTCCTGGAACACCAGGGAGGCTACCTAACCAGATGCACGAGCCCCCTTAAGTGGATCCTCTCGATGTGGAGGAGCAGCAGCTCCACTCTGAGCTCCTCCGGCATGACTGAGCCTCTCATCCGATCTCTGCTGATTTTGGCAGCTTGGATGCATCTTTTTGTTTGTCTTGTTTCTTCATTGTGACCGTAAACGAAGGTAGGAATGTAAATCAAGAGATGTTT
>JAVLVB010000846.1:1734649-1749649 GCA_032876305.1 Orestias chungarensis | reverse complement strand
AATCATTTTGTTCAGGTGAAAGGAGCTGTTTTTAAACAGTAATTGTTTATTTAAGGTAGTAGAGTAACAGAGACTGAAAAGTCAGTACAGCTGATCATCATCTGTATATAATTAATGAGATAAATCAAAATTCATCAACAGTCTCTCCAAATGGTGAGTGTATAGAAGGAAATATGAAGTGGAACCAACACAAAGCCTAGGGGGACTCCACTACATGGTATTTCAGTTGGTAGCGCTAGCCGTCCTTCTGGAAAAATAAAAAAATAAAAAATTGTTGACAAAAAAAAATTCTACATTTCACAAAAAAAAGTTTTCACACTCTTTTCAGGTGTTTATCCCAAAAAATGCACTAAAGGTGAGATAAAAACAAATGTGCAAACTTTATTCTACTACTTCCTGTTTAATAATCTTTTGGATCCCCACAGTCTAAATGCAGGAATTCCCTATGTTGTTGTTTTATAAAGTCTTGTGGCTTGATGACATGACCTTCCAAAACAGATACTGTATTACAGTTTATACAAGGAGAGTTCCTTTGAGAAGCTTCTTCTTGTATTTCCAATATCACCCAGCATGTCCAAGCACAAGCAACATTCCTCCAATAATATGCACATCACCGCACATCATGACATCACATGGAAGAATAAATCATAAGACAGAACATTATTCTGTTGTCTGTTCAACCATTATCTACAAAACAGCAGACAGTAATGTCAGAAAAGGAACCTTTGAGTCTGAAACCCTACCAGGCTTCATTTATTGACAAGGGAGCCCCACTTTGCCATGCTGTTGTCACAGGTCCATCTTTTCACAGCCAGAGCAGTCAGCGGCACTCGGTGTGTCAACATGTGAGGTTGAAACCCGGTCTTCGGGGCTGTCGCTCAATAAGCATCAAAGCTGTGAAAGTCACACAGAGGTGGCGGATATTCACTCACCAGAAACAGTAATTTCCTTTCTACTCTAAGTCCTCTACTCTAAGGGAACGACCATCCCATCCGTTCTTTTGCTCACTACCCTGTCCCTTCCTCTATCCCATTTCTTTCCATCATCCTTCCTCTTTTTAGCTTTTTCCTAAACGCCCTGAGGTTCCCACTTTTCCTTCTGGTATGCTGTGTTTCACAACTTCCCAGCGGTTTGCGAAGGAATGTTATCTTATCCTGCCTGTTCTGTAATATTCTGCATTGATTTTGGGAATCTATAGCTTGGTGTGATAAACAACATTTCATGCAACACCAGTTTTACAGGGAGCTGGTGGAAGGTCATCTCTGCAAGTCAGCATGAGACTCATTAAGCCTCCTAGAGGCTAAGAAATGCAAATGTGACCTACTCCTCACACCTCCTCAAATGTATTTCCTCATTCTAACTCATCTAAGGTCATATTTACTTCTTATCTTAAATATATATATATTTCACAATAAAACAGTCTCATGGTTAAAAGTTGTGTGAAACTGTAGCAAAGACTCCTTCCTTTCAGCAGGCATGCTGCGACACGCTGCATGGACTGAGGTGAGCGTTTTCATTCTGGGAAACTTACCAGGATCAGAAACCCTGAGCCGGGCGGGGCATTTACCTGAGTTGTTTTCTTCAGTCACAGTTCTTGTTTGAGGAAGGCTAATTATCAAGTTTTGTAGGTCTTACACAAATTCTCAGCTTTCCTGAACTGCCTGTACCTCTTGCAAAATAGGTATATTTCCCTGCCCCTAGACAGAACAGTCCCAGCCCTACCACAATCCCAACCTAGTGAAACAAGCACACATGACCCCAAAAACAGATGCAGTGGTCCTATTATTGAAAAGCCCACTGCGTTGGAGTTCAGCTACTCAGAGACTGCACCCATACAAGTATTTTATGTCTCATTTAACATTCACATGACAGTGCAGATAAAAGTGTAAGCTGCATCATGTTTTTCACGCTTTTTTATCCATTCTGAGTTGCAGAATTGTCTGAATTTCACCAAATTTGAGGGAGTTCAAGCATGAACGGTCTGTTTATGTTCATGCTTCACCGTCTCAACAAATTTAAGTCCAGACTTAGACTTCTGGATCACGTTAAACTTGAAGTCAAGAACTGATCCTGATCTTTTGAATTTCCTGAGAGAGTCATCCCAAGGGATAAAAAAAGTCTAAGTCTGATCAGACATTCCTCTGGATTATCAAAAGCAGCAGGAAATAATTTGTGATTGTATCAACGATGAGAAGTAATTCAGTTGTTTTATTTTAGTCGTTTTATTTATATAGCGCCAATTTACAACAGGTGTCGTCTCAAGGCACTTCACAGAAAATCAATTAAAATCAAAGATACATCATAAACAAATCAATTTAAAAAAGTTTCCAATCTAAGGAACCCCAGCAGATTCATGGAGTCATTGACTTGCAGCATTCACTCCTCTGGAATCAGCAGACAGAAACAATGGCCTTATCTCTCTATAAAATATTTTCCCAAACATTTTTGAGATCATCTGGTTGTTTTAGCAACTGTGAAACGTCAGCACTGGTTTTGGTCTTGGAACTTCCTTCCATGACCTCTGCAAATAATTGAGGCGGTAAGAACTGCAGGGGTTTAGATCATCCTGGAAGACTTATTGCCGCTATAAATGGCCTTAAAACTGCTTTTTCACCAACCTATGTTGTATTTCTATTAAAAACACAGACGCACATTATTTTAATTTTGTAAGACGGATGTAGCAAGATGGAAAATTTCCTTAACGACGTGAAGCAGCCATTTCCCCTCTGCCACCTTTTACTCCCTCATTAATTTGATCTAGTTTTGTGATATCTGCAGCAAACATGTTTCCTGATCAGTGTTTAAATGGCACCCCTGATGTTCGTGATTACCTGCAACAATTGCTGGCAGATGGGCCGACCTGTGACGATGCGATGGATGCCCGGCAGTGTCTGATTTGTATAAGCAGCTCAGGCTGAATGTCTGGTCACGCAGTGGGAGGAAAGTAAGCAATGGTACCCTTTTGTCACTAAATCAAAGGCTCCTGCGGAGAAGAAAATGGCATGCTGGGACCAAAACAGATGGTGATGGATCTTTAAATGACCCTGTTCCACAGAGCGGCGTGCGTTGGACACACGCTCACTCAAATGTGGCCTTGTACGGTACAACAATAGTGTGTTTATTTGCTGTGTGTAGTTTTGCTGTGCTGTAAGAATTGCTGCTAATGGACCAATTTTTTAAAGCGTTACAGACGCAGACTACACCTGTGAGGAAATACTCTATCCACGTGTGTGTCTCTCAGTAGATGTGAGTGCATTTACTTTCAGGTTGAGCAACGCCATCAGATTCCAAACCAATGGGCCAGTTCCTCACGGCGATGGAGCTGAGGCGGAGCTTGTTGATCGTGAATAAGTGTGAGAGCTCTCCTGGCTGGTCACCACAACGGTGAAGATCTCTGACAGAGAGTCACATGCCTGCAGGCCAAGTGGTTTGTTTCCACAGACGTTTTTGTGACCACCGGTGCTCCACATCTCTGCTGACTTCCTCACAGGCGCTCGGTCATGCGGAGGAAATCATACTATCGAGGGGCATGTAAATGTAGGGGATTTGTTTTGATGTCCTGAGGAGAAACTAGACGAGTTCGCTCAGGTTTTAGTAAATGGTACGCAGATCCTCCCATGGAATCACACGCTGCAGACACCGCTTTGTAACCGAAAACTGGAAACTAAATGTATCAGGCTTGCTACAACACTAACTAATATTACACCTGCATCTAGAGGAAAAGTTGAGTTTTAAACCTGTGACCTTTGACCAACAGGCCTATGAATGTGAAGGAGCTTCAAATGTGACCAGTCGTTTAAAAACGAGGGTTCCCAAAGAGTGAATAAAAAAAGGCCTCCTTAAATAATGTGGCGTATATGAGATTAAAAAGATACGTTTACATTTAATTGCCCATAAACTAAACATTTAGGCGACAGCTTAGCTAGAAACCTGATCTTGAGACACAAAATGGGACATTTTTTCTTGCAGGATTAGTGTGTTTTTCAGGTACTCCCTACGAAGCAGCACCAACATTTAGACATTTGTGTTGTATTTTGGTTCTTTCAGCAACAGAAACGATGATCTCATTGCAGACCTATGCAGTTACACTGCCTTAGGTCCGTAAGTGAGGACCTACTCTGACTGCATCTTAAAAGCTGCTCATTCGCGCCCTTTTTGTACTAAAAAGCCTTTTATCTTGCAACGTTTAGCCCATTAAAACGCAAACTATTATGCCGAGCAGGTATAAAAAAAAAATAAAAAAAAGAAGGAAAAGAAATATGAAGCACAAAATGAGGGTAACAATTTGATCTCAAGTCTTAAAAACATGAAATGGTAAAATGGAAGAAATTTTGGTCAGAAAAGTTTTATTCTTACAAAACCGTGGGAAAGAACAAAACAGCAACACACGTGAATAAATAAAGGAATAAAATAAATAAATACATTTAAAACTTTTCTGTCTTATGCTGAGTTTGATTATTAATGGGTGAGGTGGCTGGATTCTTATGCTTGGCATCGTTTGTTTATGTAATCTGTCGCTTCATAAAAATGACTCATGTTTAGTCAGCTGAATGCTCCAATAAATGACTGAATAAATAAATGGATGATTTCAGATGTTCTCTCGCAGCTTCCAGGTTGAAATATAAAAATAAAACCACTCCCTGTTCTGTTTATTCACAAGTTTAACCCTAATCTATTTTACTATATTTTGTTCAATATGTTTAAATTCATACCTTAATTATGATAGAATATTTTTTGCCATGATTATAATGATATTACCAGCTCAGAAACAAGAGTAGAAGACACATGAAACCATTTTCAATGCAATATGTGATGAAGGAATGGAGTAGTCAGTATGAAGACAGGGGCACACATCGATTTCACAAAATTAGCTATTGCACTAAAGGGCAGAATTTCAAAATGAACATTATTTTTGTTAGCATAAACCGCTATAAATTTTTTAAAAGCGGAAATATTAACATAAAATTAGAAGTTAATTAGTTGTTAACATTTATGATCCCTTACAACACATTAATACGACACACGTCTTAAAATGACTTTCTGTTTTTGCAGGATCTCCTTTTTCATTGCTCATGGTCAGCCCTAGAACATGTGACATTCCTCAATGTTTCGGTTCCTGGTTATGATCAAAAGCTGTTTTCATTTTAATATGTAAACAAAAGTCAACTGTTACTGTTTGTGACCTTGTGGTTTTCACCAGCCACAAGATTTCCTTCCTTTTCCTCCCCAACCTCCAGATTTCTGTTGACGGCAGCAGAATAACAGAACATGTTGATCATGTATGTTGGTTTACACACGTTCATCATCTAGAGGAGAAACAGGGAAGGATGATGAGGATGAAATTAGTCCAACTTAGACAACATATTCATCCTTTGGTAGTTTCAGTGAAAAAGCATCGTGGTTCACAGAGGTCATCAAATCATTGAAGAATGACATGGAGACAAATTAAGCCTTATTCTATTAATGATGAGCATAATTTGATCAAAAGTCTGAAAAGTACTACACTGATTCTTCTTGAAACTGACATTAAAAAAAAATAATATTGGTATAATATATAAAATTAGTTTTTTTTCCTTGATTTAAACGTATATAAAACACAAACTTTATGTTTCTTTGTGATTGTTTATGTCATTAAGACATAAAAGCCATGACCAAGCCATGATTATTAGTAGCATAGGTAGGTTCACTGGGAATTTAAATCCTAGGAAAGAATATTTGATTTTTATTCAGAGCAACAAATAAATCACAAAAGGTTACAAGGTTGAAACACTTTGTCAAACTGCAATGGTTAAAATCTGTAAAAAGAACTTAAAAATAACGGAGGCCCATAAATACTTTAGATGACTTTAGAAAGACACAAATGACATGGCCTCATAAAATATATATGGATATTGAAAAAGTGAAATGCACTTTACCAAGATTTTTAGGCCATTTGCATAAACACAGCCAGTTATACAAAGACAAACCATAAATAAATATATCAAGAGACCCTTTGGGAGGCTTTCAATATAGCAGAATTTTTCAAAATCAAAAAAACTTTATTTATCCCAAAGTGATATTAAATGTTGTTGGATGAACCCAATTAACTAAGGAGTTGCTGTAGATAGTGATGCAGTCATTGATGTCTGATGGGTGAGCTTTGTGGTACTGAAACCAGACAGGATGTCTCCCACAACAGTGGAACCTTCTCTTGGGTCAGGCTAAGGTTGAAGAGACGTTGCAGAATCCCACAGGGCTGCTCTGCACAGGCCTTCAGGACTCCTGGAATGACCCCATCAGGACCTGGAGCTTTGTTCTGGTTCAGTCTCTTCAGCTAACTTTTCACCTGAAGTCTAGACACAGAAAAGTGGGAGGAGGACGGGGCAGCAGCTGTGGAACCAGAAGAGTCCATGAGTGAGAAGGAGCATAACACTTCTGAGGTGTGACTGGACAGCTGTAGGCTGAAGGAGGGTGTGATGTCTGGTTGTCTGGGTGCAGGACATGATGATGAGCTTGTTCCTGAACTGAACCGGTTGAAGAATGTGTTCAGCTCATTGGCTCTGTCCACACTTCCTTCAGTTTCATTCATTCCTGACCACACATCACTGACATTGTTCCTCTCCAGCTTCTTCCTATACAGCTCCTTGCTCTCTCTGATCTTAACTTTGAGCTGTCTCTGCATACTCCTCCATAACTCTCTGTCTCGCTCCCTAAAGGCTCTTTTTTCACGTTTAACAGTTCCTTCAGGTCACTGGTGATCCAGGTTTTTTTTGTTAGCGAAGCATCTTAATGTTCTGGTGGGGATGATGTTGTCCACACAAAAGTTTATATAGCCAGCCACACACTCAGTCATGGCATTAATGTCATCTCCAGGTGGTGTGCAAAGAGAACTCCAATCATTAGCGTCAAAACGTTTACATTTAGAGTTAATTTAAACATTTCTGATAATTGGACTTTCCTAATCATGCAGTAATAACTCTGTAGTCACTTCTTTTTGTTTTTTATGACCATATGTACAATTAAAAAAAGGACTGCCCCGTGAGAGGGGAAGAAGTATAAAAAAGGAAAACAGAAAAAGGAGAGGGGAAAAGAGGGGGGAAAGGAAAATGGAGGAAAACGTATAACGATCCATTTCTCCCCTCTCCTATTTTCTAAACATTGTTTACACATTTTGGTGCATTCTGGACTTATTGCAAGGTCTATCAAAACTTCATTTTTCATGTCTCTTCTGGGATTCGAACCGATGCGGTGGCAACCTCCCATTCAACAAAGCCTCCTGCAGGTGGGAGCATTCACTAAAACCATACATTAACAGTGTATAATTCTACAGGGTTGTTTGTCCTGTATGTCTCTGTGTTGCTCTGCGATGGACTGGCGACCTGTCCAGGGTGTCCCCCTGCCTCTCGCCCGTTGTAAACTGGAGATAGGCGCCAGCAGACCCAGCTGACCCCAACAGGGACAAAGGGTGTAGAGAAAATGGATGGATGGATTATTATACATACAAATAACTCTCCCATCATGTTCCCCCTTCTTTCTGGGGTAAACTGAATTATTTGAGAGACTAGTTCAGTACCTCTGTGCAGGACAAGTGAATAAAAATCTTTGGTTGACAAAGAGAGTTGGTTTTTGTGAACAAATGTAAAGTATTTCTGCAAGCATTGGTGGATTTAGAAACTGCCTATTGTCCTGTTCCTCAAACGATAATAAAAAATGGAGTGAAGGCTGTCCTAAAAATATGTCAATACAGTAACGAAAAAATAAGGTACAGAACCTCCCATGTTCCTGGGTCAGTCCTTGTGAGAGTAATCAAGTTTCCCAAACTTTTGGATCTCCTTAGAACCAAAGAACAAAAATGCTCGTTGTCGGCAGGATTGGAACCTGCGCGGGGAGACCCCAATGGATTTCTAGTCCATCGCCTTAACCACTCGGCCACGACAACCTGATAACGTGCGTATACCTAACTACTAGCAGTACATCTGAGTGGAGCGTGGCCAGGGGAAGGATAAAAGCACAGGACACATGGACGCATGACCAGATTTAATACGGCACTCACGTCAGGTTCTGTCCAGGTTCTGGTTCTGTCTGCAGGTTAACGGGTTTGCTGCGTCTGGACTTCCAATAATTAAGATCTAAAGGCTGTGGGACTAAACCAACATGGAACAACAGCACCATCTAGTGGCGGTTCAGAACACGTTGCTTTTAATTATAAACATGCAGAGATCAGAGATTAGCCAGAACGATGCTGAAGTAAGAGCAGCAATACGTTAAAATAAAATTACACAAAAAAGTGTGGATGCAGGAAAAGCACCAGTAAGGATTCAGTGTAACTCTTGCCTCCTTTGCATCAGATACACAACAATCATAAATAAATGAGATGATTCAGAAATAAGAGTCTGCAGCTCGTTAAGTAGTTCTGTTTAATTGTGACAAATCTGGAATCACACTTACTAACAAGCATACTAACGTGATGTTCATGACTAATTTATCCAGTTTCTCCTTACTTAATTAATTTGGGCCAATATCTCTCTGAAATTGAAAATTGTCTGTGGTTTGTTTATGTGTTTCATTCATCTATACTATTACATGATCTCTGTTACTTTTTTAAACAATGTCCTTGCTGGTGTCCAATTCTCCTCCCATTACATGTCTTGTTGTTTCTATAGGGCTCAACGCCAAGCAGGAATCACCCTGGATCGGTTTTATTGGGACTATTTTGTCATTTCAGTGCATAGAAGAGCACCTGTTGTCCTTCATGCTATCAGTTCAGACAGTACTTTCTGCCTTACCCTGAGACAAAACCGCCTCATCTTAGCTCATGTCATGTTTTTCATCAGCCAACAGGCAAATTCTGCAATCTTGAGCATTAAATAAAGAAATACACTTAAATAGAAACGTACAGGAAGGATTTCCTGTAGCAGTCGGAATCATAGTAGGTCTTTCCTGTGGTAGATTCTGCTGTTGGAGCTTGGTTGTCTGTAATTGTCTTGACTTTTTTTAAATAAAACATTAGGCTTATAGGTTACTTTATGACAAATGATTATGCAACATCAGAATGTAAAGATCATCAGAGCAGCTGCGCTTGTTCTGGTCAGGATTTAATCTGCAAACTGGAAGCTGAAACCTCATAATTTAGCAGCTGTCTTTTTATTTTATTTTTTTTAAACAGAATGCATCCTTTCCTTTTTCTACTTTTTCTAGTTGGAGATTAGATCAGTCTGTGACATTTATTTATCTGCTACTGTGTAGAAGAAGGATGAGACAGAAGCTAAGTTTGATCTCCTCGTTCTCTCACGTCATCACCTTACAGAAGAACAATAAGCACTAAAGACGCACATTTTACGGTCAAAACGATCCTACCTTCAAATTTGTTGTCCATATCACATCTGATACAAATAATTAAAGACGTTGTTTTTAAAATGTTCAGACAACCAAACTGTAAAAAACTAAAGCTATGAACTCACTTGGGTTTTGGCCTTGAGGAGCTGTAGAGTTTCTATTAGAAGGATTTCTGGATTTACTTCCTGAGTCTGTAATCTTTCACCTAACACCCTAATATGAGGTGGAATACCAGAGATCCACCCCACATATCTTGTTGTTTCTCACATCCATCTCATCTCAACATGGGATTAGCAGTATTTAAGGGGATTAAACGTGTGAGAACAACTAAAAGGAAAACGCGTGCAAAAACTCCAAGAATCTCGATCCTAACATCGCTTTAACAATCCTGTGGATGTTCCTAAATTACAGTGGAGATATTCGTGTTTTCTGCTGGCGCTGCAAGAATATTCAAATGTTGTTGAAATGTATTCAGAAAATAAAATCTATGGAAAGGTTTGGTACTTTTCTAAATGGTATAGAAACCATGAAGGTTTCCATTGGGGGGAAAATAAAATGAATATATATGATCATTATAAAATGGTTCTAGAATCCATCCTCAGTTATTGGAATTTCCCCTTAAGAAATCTGACCTTCGACTTGGCTTTAAATCGACATTCATCAAAACTTCTTCAGACTCTCTGAACGTTTGAACTAGTATTTTTTTTATTTTTATAGTTTTTGGCAATTATTTCATGACTCAAGGACAGAACAGACAGAGGCAGCATGTAACATTTCGTGATATAAATTATTTATTTACATTTACAGAAAAAAACGAACCCCATCAAGACAATGTCGTAATAACTATTGGAAATAGAACTCAACATACAGTAGCTGACGTCATCGTCACAACCGAACAGAGAGCTCTATAGTAACGTTGTGTCCTCTGTCCAAGGTCTCCTATAACACAAGGTGCAAGGCATCACGTGTATCCCCAAAACCCCTCCCTCCCCCCCTCCCAGACTGAACATACACTGCGATTATTAAAGCCCAGTACCCTGCTTTGCTCTAACCCCTGGTTTGCTTTAACCCCTCGTCTACAAAGAACAGACGCCGGCTAGTTGGCCTCTACCAAAGCGCACACATCTAATAAGACACTCACACACACTCACATTCAGTGTCCTCCACCCCCCCCCCCTCTCCTCCATCAGTTTTTCTGAGAAAAACAAGAAAAAGAAAAGAAGATCCTCTGAAAAACGGAGACATGTTGGCAACCGGAAGGTGGGCAGCGGCGGCGTCCGATGATGACAACATCATCCCATCGTACAAGTCTCGCCGCTTATCGCTGTTCCAGCTCCGATTTTGTAATGTCCAACGTCCTCCGTGGTTGTTAGTACATAGAAGAGGGGGGTGTCGAGTGAAGGGAGGCGGACGCCAGCTAACTGTCCGGTTTGGCCTACGTGGGAAACATCTAAAGCCACGGCGCTCCTTAGCGTGTGGGAGGAGGGGGGACTCTGTCCGGAGAGTCTGGGCTCAGATAAGACGAGTGGAGGCGCGCATGGTGTTCTCAGAACTGAAGTGGACATTGTTCTGCTTCTGCCGGTTGATCCTGTTGGTCCGTGGGCACTTCCTGCAACAGCACAAAGGGAAGACGATGAGTGACTGAGTGCTGTGGAATATAAATGACTAACGTTTTACAGATCGTTATGTTTCATCATGCTTCCCCTATCCTCACACCCTTAGGACCGTGTTGCATGGTTCAGAAGACACGGGCAAATCAAACATCATCTATGCTCACAAATCCAATGATTTCCCAGAATGCAAAGGGAGAACCGAAGTATTTTCTGTACTGGCGTACTGAGAGGCAGAGATACAACTCTGCATCAAGCGGAACAATTTTAGATCTCTTGTGGTGACTCCAATGAAATCTATTTAAGGTACTGGTCTCAAACCACTAACTGGTTCTTATACTCTTGTACGACATGCTTGGTTACAGTAGAATGTGCCCAAATTCAAGTTCATTTGTCAGTTTTGAGTTTTTATAGGTTTATTTTACTTTCTTTTAAGGGGTCACACTGCAGGAACTATTGCTGTACAAATTCAGAGGCAGATTTAACAAGTGCCAAGAGGAAATCTTTCCATCTGGTGGCTCAGATTTCAGCTGCTGTAATAAAATATGCACGGCCACTTAAAGAGAATAGAATTTAAAAATAATACTAATAATAGTTAAAAAAAAAGTTTATCAGGTTATGTTTCTATGGTAATATTGCCCTGTGGTTACAGAACAAGCTCAAATCGTCTGCCTTCCACCGCTTTGCTTGACAGCTGGTTTTAGGTGTTTTTGATTATTTGCTCTACAGGGCTTTGGATTATGGATTATGGTGAAATAATGACCATGTAGGATTTTATACATCCAAAGATGATTGTTTGAGAAGTCGTTAAGCTTCAGTCAGACCCAGGTGTTAGAAACCAACTCATGCTGTCATATTGTTTTTAGAAACAAGTTTCAAACAAGCCACAGTTGTTCTATTATAAACTTTAACATGTTCCAAGTCTGAGATGGAGCTCATGTTTTTTTTTTATCTGGTTCTTTGAGTTTTACCCTTTGACCTCGGGCTGAATTTTCTTGGGACATCCAATCCTGGGAAAATGTCCTTGTGTCAAATATTAGCCCAACTGGGAACAGTCGTATTGTAATATAATGTTCATGTCCCTATGTTTATGGAGTAAGATCACTATCCAAACATTCTAATTCGTAATTATAAATCAATAAAGTTCTCGTACCCAAAACTCTGGTGTAATATTCTTAAATCTGAGAAATTGTGTCGAGTAGGATGGTTTTTATGTGAGTATGAATCTAAAAGGCATTCCAGGTCCACTTTCCTCTGCCATCTTTGAATTTGGAGAGGGCTGTGTTTATGTGATCGAGGATCGATTACTCCGCCCTGTGACGTCTATTCGAACACCTTCTACTCATACACACAAACTGGTGTCCACACAGAAAGGAGTTTCGTAGTTTACAGATTCAAACTGACATAAAAAACGTCCTAATCTGTTATACTTGTTATACTCAAATTACATTCATTAAAAGGAAGAAAAGAGCTTGCGGTTAACTCATTAAGTTTTCATGATATTGTCCTTTTCAAGAGACAGAGGTCAGTTCACAATAATGTGGTGACAGCGTGCTATTTTGGAGGACATCGTTCTTTCGAGCAGAGCTTTTCTCCGCTAAGGACGAATGTCAGACGCAAGAATCAAACCAGAGAAATGACCTTTTCTGCTCCCACATGTTTCTCCTTTGCCAGAATCAGAAATAAACAGAAAAAACAACAAAAAAACAACTCCTGTCTTTGTGTGGTGAACGATGGGAGTTGACTAAATCTACGGCACCTGTTAAAAAAGGAGCTTCAGGTTTTTAAAGAAGCTGTTAAACGTGTATGGCAGCGCTGCAAGAGACATTAGTGCTGCTAGAACTGTACTCCTGGTTATAAATCCTCTCTGTGCTTCTTCATCTTCCTTCCTCACCCTCTCACCCTGCTCCTTAATAAATTCACTCCCACACCTTCACCAGCTCCTCTGCTCACAGGAGCAGTTCTGTCTGAGCCAAAAACCTTTAAAATCTTTTATGAAATGTCATAAATGCTAAGGTCAGCCAGAGGCAGACAAGCTCCAGGCTCACACTTTATATAGATGTATATTTGTCTCTCTGTGTTTGAGTATTTTACAGTGATTACACAGTGTTGTTTAAAACACTGCTCACACCGATAGCTGAGTTTCCTGGCGTCACTAATGTGAAAAACTGTAGTTATATAAGTGGGCAATAAGGCCTGGGTTGAAATGTAAGGTGGTCCCATGCATTGTTTCCACTAACAGGAGAGGATTTCCACACTAGCTGGTATCTTACTCGGTGTGCGGGGTTAAACCCCAACACTTAGCAAGGCGTCACTTTAGTGGAAAGACAAACGTGAAGCTCCAGTATGTCCCATGATTGTTCCAAGCAGTAATGTGTTTGTATTTAACACCAGTATCTCCTCCCTCACTGTACCAGAGCAACAAACTACAACTGGAAGGAGCCCGGACAAAATTCAATTAAAATCCACATTTAAAAAAAAGCATCAAACATATTCTAAGACGACTGCATCTGCAAATGATTCATGTCATGCCTAAATGTCAAAGTTTGCAATTAAACTATATTTTCTTATAAGTTGACCTAAGTAAAAAAAAAGAGGTAATTTATTACAAATATACCCACATATTGAAATATTTTCATTAACAACATCATATGATTTAGCATAAAAAAATATGAACTTCCATTGTATGCAATACTGATTATTCAAATCATTTTGTTAAAGTAAACACTAAAGAGGTTTGAGTTTTGGTCCATTTTTGGTGCCAGTGTGGACAAAAGTGGTATTGTTTGGCCTGAAGAATACTGCAGGGTTCCTGCCACCCTCCTCAAAGTTTCTTAGTGCCGGTTAAAGCAATACAGACCTCCTCGGGCCATGAAAGAGGTGTCATTTAACGAGCTGTAAGTCGATGTATGCTTTCAAAAGTTATGAAACCATTTTACGAAGGTTAAAAGTTACTTAGTGTTGCTTTAACTGTAATTTATTACAATGCTAGTACCAAGTAACAAATTCACAAGAAATGCAAGTTTTATCCAAGATTTACCAAAAGCATTTCCAGGTTAAAAAATTTCCGTCTGATATCCAGAAAAAATAAATAAAAATATTGTGAAATGGTCAGATCTCCGTTTGTACATGTAGGATTTTTATTTTCTTCTATTCTGCTTCATCAAACAATAACCTGAGGAATCCAAAAGTGATCTGATAGAATCACTAAAACTGGGAGCATGATCCCGGCGTGTTTCAACAATATGATTGAAAAAAGTCTCCAATAGTATGGATTAAGATCACTGTCAAAAAGGTGTATGCACAACTCTAACATTCGTATTCATACGTATATCAATAAAGTTCTTGTACCTAAAACAAATATGAGTATGAATCTAAAAGCTGTGAGTGCAAAGTCTAATGATAAAATTCTAATTTCTACGACTACGAACTCTTCCTTTCTCTGTGGACACGAATTCAACTTTGAGGGTACATAGTTACAATGACGTCACAGGACGGAGTAATCGATCCGCAATCTCATCAAACACAGCCAGCTCCAAATTTAAAGATGGAGGAAGCAGCAGCCTCAGGTGAAGATCAAAATATATCTCTATATAAACAAGTGGTTGGTCCAAATTTAAAACTCCAGAGGACTAATATGAGCATCTGTTTATGATGATTATGATGATCAGGTAATACACTTTTTTTTTACTGCGTATGGATGTCAGATTAAAGTTTAGCTGGATAAAATTTAATGAAAAAAAACTAACAAGTTAATCCGTCAGTGTTTGTTGCGATGAAAAGATTGTGTGTGTTTTTCGGACCGTGACACACCTGGTTATGCAGAGTACAACCACACAGATGATGACCACCTGCAGGGCTCCGATGATGGAGGCGATCAGGACGTAGTGCAGTTTTCCAGAGCCGGGCACCACATACAGCACGTTGTACTCTTTTATGTCGCACTTCGGGCCCATGAAGCCTGAGTGACAGCTGAGATCACACACACACACACACACACACACACACACACACACACACACACACACACACACACACACACACACACACACACACACACACACACACACACACA
>JAVLVB010000846.1:1708779-1734549 GCA_032876305.1 Orestias chungarensis | reverse complement strand
TACAATGTGGCACCTGTTGTTTTTTCCTTCACTGTAACTGTTTTGATGAGAGTGACTGATGGAGCCTCAACAGGGAAATAAGCAGGGGGCCGGTCAGTTCACACAGAGAGGGTAGACACACGTGATCCGCTCTTTGTTCTGGGCTTCTCGGCCTGATAAAGGAGCTGTGGGCCTACTTAACAGATAAAAGTGCCACTGATTCATTCTGAGCTCTACAGTGACACTGATTACACAGACTGTCTGCTGCTGACAGTAGACCTTTATCCCATCCCATCTCCTCCGCCGCCTCTTTTATGCATCCACTATGAATTGAACACGTCCAGAGTCAGACTGCACAGCTTTTAAGACACAGTTAGCAACCCTTAACTTGCGGTTGTACACATGACTGTTTTAACGTAATCTGTTGTAATGTAGACTGTAATAACGTTATCTGTTGTTGCGGTGTTATAATCATAGTTAAAATGAGGATGAGAGCATTAAATGTGACATTAAATGTGCTTCTTAATGATCAAACACAACGACGTTCATGGAGCATATTCGATAATTGACTCTCCTAATCTATCTGCTGCAGCTTCTTGTGTGCAGACTACAAACATGTTCAGACTTGTTCATCATGGTGTGGATATAAACACAGTCTCTCTCCAACAGAAGCACATGTACTCAGAGACTAATGGAGGTGATCTTGGTTGTCAGACGCGAGCTAAAATGGTCCTCCTTTTAATATCTTCTCTTCTCTGGCTGCTCCTGCTGTCTCCGGGGAGGTTGTTACCCACCAACACCTGCACATACTTGTTTAGCACAAACACACACACACGCACACCGTCTCCTTTGCTTTCTCCATCCTCTCCACATGACAGCGTGTGAGATGCTCAGCGCAACCTCGTTCTGCTCCGGAGGATGTGTTTCGTCTCCACACGGATGTTCAGCTACACACACACACTCATCATTCCCGATCCAGACTGCTCTGCTTCTGTTCTCATTACGAGGGGAAGAAAAAACAACTCCTCTACTGGTTAGGAAAGCCAGTAGGGGGCAGAAGAGCTTCTTCATACTTGGAGGCTTATCTTTGCTGCTCTGTATGCAACCAGAAGGTCTGTCTGGGTGATCTGGGACGATAGAGGTTAGAGAGAACGGAGAGAGACTGACAAGCATCAGGACCCCCAACTAAAGGCTGGAAATTACAGCAAAGATGTTTCCTCTCTGATTTCCATGCGTTCTGGGGTTTAAAAGGTCCATAATATATGTGAGGTCTTCACATCACTTCTTCCTGTGGATGTAATTGCAATTAAACATGAGCCTTCAAAAAAAAACCTCACTAAATCCCACAACTTATATTGGAAAATCCATTTGTATAAAGCTGATGTGTTTGACAGACTAGCAGAGGCCAGATATGTCCAAAAAAATATAAGAGTGCCTCCTTGGCACAGACGGACCTAGAAAAATTGGGGCCCCCAGTTGAGAGTAAACTGGGGGCCCCCTAAACCCACAAACATTTGGCTTTGGGTTGAGGCGCCCGCAAGCAGGATCTATAGTAGAATTATAAAACAAATCTGGTTTTTTTCTAATAAGCTAGATTTACAAAATCAGACCCTTATTATAGAGCAAAGCTTAAATTGCAACATTTTCTAACGTTCGCAGGTGAAACTAAAGCTATAGCTAAAAAAGTCAAATTGGCTCTGGTTATAAAAGCGGACAGAGAGTTTATAGGGTTGGTGATTCGATCCTTGGCCATTATGATGAAAGAGATATGGTTCTGCTCTTTGGTCCCGCCCTGAGATTTAAAATTGTAGCTCAGGTAACATTTGAATTTTTAAAATACTAATTAGCTTCTCCCAGTAAAAAAAATAAAAATAAAAAAAAGCCAAAAAAACAACAACACTGTTGCCAAGGTTACAAAAATAATTTCAGCTTAAAAACATCTAGAACCCAAGCTAATGATTGTGCAGGCATGCAATGTATTAACAACACACAAAAAAGAAAAGGATGAACAACAAGTTAGAACTAACATAGCAAAAACAACCAGTATTAAATTTGAAAGAAATAACATATATTAAAGATGGAACTAGTTACAAAGGATGTGTTTACTACACCAGTGTGTTTCCCAGTAGGAACACAAATAACATTACACATCAACAGAGATATAACTCCCAAATGATTTACTACTTACTTGTGGAAAACATTCTCCTAATTCCCCACATTTAGCCAGATAAACATTTAATAAATGTCTCCAGGATTCTTTGAGGTTACTCCTGCTTCCTTCCACAACCCAAAAACACAAATTAGGTATGAATTTGTGTGGTTGGTTGTCTGTGGAAAAACTACGGACAAGTAAGTTGTCCAGGGTGTTTGCTGCTTTTCGTCCAAACGCCAAAGGATAGTGTTTTCTTTCAGATCCGTTAGCCTATAGTTCAACATTATGTCATGATTTAGTCCTTAATAGTTAACCCAGTAAATATAATGATCTGAGATCAGTTAAATGAACTATTTTTATCATATTTTTTAACCATAGTTTGAGTAAAATGCCTCACTGAAACAGGAAGTCATGTCTTTCTACTGGCCAAAGAGCTGTAAAACACCTAAAAAGATGTAGAAATTATCGACAGGAATGGCAAAAACTTCATATTCACTTCTAAAGAAACTACTGAGGTGTGAGGTTTTTACAGCAAAGATTCATGGAAACGGTTGAGTTGGCCATCCAGGAGTTCAAACTCCTTGAATTAAAAGCTAAAAAGCTTATACAACTGTTCGAGGACCAACAGATCAATTTAGCAGACAGTAAACGGATTCAGTTAAATGATGCAGACACTGTTGTGTGAACAACAAGTCAACAGCAAAACCTTTGGCTGAAAATCCAAACAATCAGTCTAAAGGTGCAAAAACGGTTTAGCAAACAGAGTTTAAGCTTAACCCTCCTCTACCTCATGGATTATTCTAGTTTGCATTCAAATTAATTAAGTATCAATGAGATAGCAGAGTTGTTCTAATGATGAGACTTCCTGTTCTAGTAACAGATGTCAAACATTTCACCGCTACTTGTTACATTTTCCTGACAATTGCATATTAGATACTTGGAGCCAATAGGCTGAATGATGCTTTGATGATAAGGAATCCACCTATAAACAATCATTCATGCACCATCAGATTAATTTTACTGAGCATCAGAAATCAATATTGAATGTAATAGGGGGCGAAAAATGCAGGCAAACCAGCTTGCATTTGCCCATGTCTGCAGGTAAGTGATTCCTACGTTATCTGTGATCAGCCGTCTCAACGGCTTCATTAAATCATCAAGTTGATCTAAAGTCGGAAGGACAGATATGTTGATAAATCTGATCAGGGGAGATTAGCACCGCAGCACGGAGTCATTATGAACAGTTGTTTGCTCTGTTTGCTTTGGGTGATGAAAAAAAAGAAAGAACGATTGTGGCCTCGCTCACACCACTGCGAGCGTGTGACGGCTCGCTGATTCACAATAGCCAATAAAACGACTCTTTTCCGTTTCCGAACAGCAGAAGCGACGTGGCATTGCTGTACTGTAATTTGAAACAAACAGTTGTTTCCATTTACGACAGGAAATAAAGAAGTACTAAAACCCTTATATGGCGTCGTATAACTGCTAATTAATTCTGCCATGTAAACTATTTCAACAGCATTTGTTATTATTGGATTTTATCATCCAGAGTTAATCCAGTAAAAAAAAAACATGGAGGTGTATAGTTGCTTCCTGCTATTTGCTGAGATGTTGGTGTTAGGCTGTATCAGATGGAGGAAACACTGATGGAGGACATCCTCCTGATTCATCACAGCTGACTGATTTGCAAGGAGAGTAGAACCACCTGCCTAAAGTCTGCAGGTATAAGCAGCTGGGACCTACTGGAGCAGGGAGGACAGGATTCGGTTTTATTGACAGCATTTTGAATGAAGGACAACATCCTTAAAAATCTTGAAAATGAGGTTTGGAGCTGAGTGGATGCGGTTTGTTTCAGGTGATCCTTGGCAGGCTGGGTCCGCTGCTCAAACTGCAGATTTAGGAAGTGGCCAGACACGTTCTGCTGCTCAAGAGGGAACACACCGAGGTAAAAAGCCAAGGTAGAAGGAGTTTCTGCTATCTTAACCCAATGTTCCTGTAACTCAGTACCATGCTAAAGTATTCATACTCCATGGACTAGTTCTCGTTTTATCGCAGTACAAACTTTGATTTGTTTTATTAAGATTCTGTGATAGACAAACACTAATTAGTGCTCATGATTCCTACTTTTTAACGTTAGGCCCAAATCTGCATCTGTCAAGACCCCTTTAACAACACCTCTAATCTCAGTTCAATCAAAAATAACCTCTCTTCATATCTTCCACAATGCATTTATTTTTATCTCAAACAATCAAACGTGGCAGATTCATTATTTTTACTCCCAACATACACTGACAGTATTAAATAATCTTTTACATTTTGAGCCCTCTGAAGAGAAAACTTGACATTTGAGGCTCGATCCACAGGATTAAGGCATGAAATCAGTGGAGGCAAGTGAAGTAAACTCTTTGTTGTGTCCAGAAATTACAGCAGTTAGAAATTATCTGAGCTTGGAGCCATGGTGGCTTATCCGGCTTCCTTTAACCTTCAGAAGCCTCCGACTGAAGACGGCTGCGTTTCAACAGTCTCAGTTTCCAGGCAGCGGAGTCCTCATTGACACCATTGGTTCTTGGAAAGTGCTGCTAATCCTCCTCATTTGCTCTTGACTCCCCTACCTACATTTTGTTTGGTTGTATGTTAAGAAAACATAAATTGCCTGGCATTGTAAAGTGCTTGATTTTAGTCCTTTACACCATATTCAGTAATTCTACCAATCACAATTTGATAGTGGTGAGATACACAGGTGCCAGGAACTGGTGCCATTAGGCATGACGCAAGGCAGGTAAAGAGTATTGATCCAGGACAGAACGACTGAGACTGGCGAAGGGATGTTTCAAACTGTTACAGGACTAACTCCAACAACAACCCTCAGTCAGGCTGTGCTCTTTAAACCAGTTGCTATTCAAGAAACTCTTGAAGACCCACCTCTTCAAAGAGTATCTGTGATTCTTAACTCTTACCCATACCTCTACAGCTCTCTCTGCTCTCTATTTTCTGTCACCACTGACTCTGACTATGGATTTTCTTTAGATAACTTATTGTCAGATTATAATAACTGTAACATTTTGTCTTCTTTGTAGGTCGCTTTGGATAAAAGCGTCTGGATAAATGCATAAACATTACTGTAAACATACGTAAAGGGGTCAAAGTAGGTCAAAACGTTTAAAAATGGCCCAGTCAAAGTTTAGAATCTGAAAACTGCTTTTTCATAAATGCTCTCCATCTAATCTGACTGCTGTTGTTTTACAGAGAAGAATGGAAAAAAATTACTTGCTTGCTGTAATTATAGTAAAAGATGGTTCCACAAAAGTATCGACTCAGGGGGGCTGAATACTTTTGTACACTCCACGCTATTCCTTCACAAAAACTTCCAATTTGGTAGAAATATGTGAAAATCCACAAAACCACAAGGGTTATGAATACACTTGCAAGCAACTGTAGCTGGCTAATAACCAGTTAGCCTATTCACCTCTGTTTGGCATTAAGAAAACGTGAGTGAATTTCGGGTGATGAATTTTAATACCAAGACCAACTATGCAACGGTAAAAACCTAGTTTGTATCATGGAGCATGCAATATCCACTGTTTTATCTCAGCAGGCACCTTTTAACATTCCTGCAGACCTCAATGTTCCCCAGCAGAACCCTTCACCATATTAGTTGCAGAGTCTAATTTAGTATGAGTCCGATCAGAGTCTCTAGTGTCTTTTACTGCGCGTCACACAGCTATGTTTCCACTTCTCGCGGCACATATGCAAACCAAAATGAGAGCTGTGATTACTGACGCCCCCTCAGATCGCCTCACAGGCGGCCAAACAGAGCCACAGGTCATAATGCGTGGGTGCCGGGGAACACCGGCAGCCTCGTTTAGCTGTGAAAACTCCAACATGGGACTCATTTTGGAGCAGAGCAGCGAGCCTGACTGGTCAGCGGCCCGTCTTCGCTTTATCGCCTCAGCAGGAGGGGATCTTCCACATTTACCCCTCTCGTTACACTGCTGCCTTACAGTAAGTCGAGATAAACAAGTGTAATTAACGAAGCAAATGAACTCCCACATTTTGAAGTAATTGTAAAAATTGAACACCCTATTTGCTGTGTTGCATTTCAGTTTCCTTTTTTAGTTTTCACATTAGGGTAAAAAGTCTCTGATGGCAGGATTCTGCTTAGACCAAGACAGATTTATGACCTAATTGTGGCAGAAGAAGACATGTCAAGTCAATGATTTTAACACTGATATCACATCTGATATTTAAAGCTGAGAAAATCCCCTCATTTCACCACATCGGTACTGCTAGCAGTATTATTAACCCACTGTTATGTATCAGAATAAACTAAATGCTGATGCATCAGTTTATAGGGCCCATTCCATTCAAATTTAACTTCATTCAATCAAATGTCATGGTAACTTATATCGTCCAAGTATCTACGTTGTCTAGATGGTGCTGTTCTGTCTGGCAGAGTCTAGCAGAGAATCGGAATCATCACATAATAACAGCTAAATATCTGAGCAGCAGAGACTTTACTCCACAGTAACATTTCCTGAATGACACCACCAGTTCTTGGTTGTTGGCATGACTACCATAAATCACTTTGCAAAAGTTTTAAACCCCTGAATCCAATCCAGTTATGGTCTAAACAGCAACTACTAACCAGTTAAACCATGAGGCTTTACCAGCCAAGCATCTCTGCCAGAACACCAGCCAGGGATAAATAATATTTCTAAACGTAATGAGGCAGAGAGATGAAAAAACAAGGTAATATTAGCCTCACATAGGCATCTGCTGCTCACAAACTGCACGTTGGTATTTGGTCTCTTCCCTCCTTACAACTTTGGTTTAATGTTAAATAAGTGAGGAATGCAGTTGAATTAATTTACCACATGAATGTAAAGCAAAATTCTAGTTTCCAAAGTCGACGGCTCTAACTGTGCGATTCATGTTTGTTATTCTGTCTTTTTGTTTGTTAATTAGGTACCAAACTGTGTAGTTTTACATAAACTTACATGAAAAATGTATTATTTTATTAAAGAGTCAGATGTTCATCTTTAATATAAAACCTAAAGATAGAAAAATCTTATTTCCTACAGAACTTACTGATACAATTATTTTTAATGTCACAAGCTTAAACCTTTGATTGCCACTAATTATTAAAGATTAGAGCAGTTCCTGATGACAAACAACAATTGTACGCTTAAAGTGACTTTTTTTTGTTTGTTTATGTGATTGATTTTTTTTTATTTGTTTGACGTTTTTCTTTTAAGATTTTGAGCAAAACAGAAGGCTGGAGAACTTCTGCTTTAGTTTTTTTTCCTTCTTCTAGACACATATTTTCATTGAATATGATCTTTGAAAGCACCGAGGGGATCTAAGGACTGCCAGAAAGGATGGGTAAAACAGACCCTGGTTAAAATAGCAGGATAATCCGGCAGCTTGGAAGGAAGCCAGTTCTGATTACGTTGATGCATGTGGTGACTCCACTGAACCCTGCTGTGTTTGCGAGTACCTGCAGGACGGCTGGGAGAGCATGTGGGGGAACTGACAGTCGCCATGGACGCAGTAGTTCTTGTAGTGATCTGGACAGGGGATGTACAAGCCGCGGGCCAGTCCTGTGCCTGAGTCCTCTGTTCACACGGACAAACACACACACAGAGCGTTCCTGAATGCACATATGCTCCTGGCCACCTGTGTGCATACATTACTGAGCCGTGCCGGGTAGATTTAACAAAAAACACGAGCTGCTGAATGATAAAAAGAAAGAATTGATTCACAGGCTTCTAACTCCCCGCCGTTGCAGAGTCACTCACCTGTGGGGCCGATGTGTGCAAAGTGTCCATCTTCTTTGTTCCCGGTTGTGATGTCACCTGGAAAGGCCAAAGACACATTAAAGAAAAACTCAGGTCACTGCAACCTCAAACACATCCATTACAGCTTCCACGCTCAAACTGACAGGGTGGATGGGAACTACCGTCCCAACAATGGCCTCACGTGGCGCCTAATGCGTATAAATGCAAACCCTTCTCTTCAAGATTCAATAGCGCTCCGCTCTAATGCATTACACTGAACAACAAAAAAGAAGAAGAAGAAGAAGGAGCCAAATCTGCTGCACACATCAGACAGAGTAATGCACTTCTGCTCAGTTTATGAAATGAAATCCTCTTTCCTGAATACGTCGAGAAACTCTCTTTCCAATCGTCGGCGTCATAATATTCCAACAGATTTTTATTCCGAGGTCAGAGAATATGCAGCCTGACTTTAAAGCTGTGGAAGCATTGATTTCAGATTAACAGAGCTATGAAATGAGCCCGCTACCTTCTCTGTTTTCTCATTTTATTTTGCTAGTTTGTGGAGAATCAGAGGCCTTGTTAACCAGTCCAGTCCTGTAGAACAAGAATAGATTTGTTTTCTTTGCCATACGAATGAATAAATCTGTGTTTGCTAAAGAATCCTGTAACCATAAATACAACCATCATGTGGACAACAATGCCCAGATGACTCATAGTCATAACCTTCATATAAATGATGAATAACTGGCTAAATGTACATTTTTATAAAGAGTATAGACTAAGGCTGTGTTCACCAAACCAGGAAAATGCGACCCAGATCTGATTTTTTGCCTGTATGGAACCCATATCTTCCATGTTTAACGGAGGAGGAACAATTGTGATGTTTTCACCCTCCAAAGTATCTTAATTATTCATCTCCCATATATGGTATTAAGTTGTAGATATATCAGATATTTTTTCAAAGCATCCACACTCAAAGGTCATGCTGTGTTTGTGACACATCCGCCATAATTGTGGAGCTAGATTTGGACGTGAAAAATGTCTGAAGCAAGCAGTGCCGAGGTTTTCGCGTTTCTCAGCTGCCTTTATCTCGTTACGATCCTCCATCCTCCATGTCCAGATGACAGATCAAGCAGCATGCTTGGGTTCTCTCTGGGTATTCTAGCTTCCTCACACAATCCATAAACATGTTTTCAGTTTCCTTGAATCTCTTAATGATAATTATGTATAGATATGAGCATAAACGGTTGTCTGTTCTGTTCTGTCTATTCTGACACTCTCTCAGTGACAGCTGGTCACAACATGCAGCTGTAACATGTAAAAACGTGATCAATTTCTAAAGAAGAATCCACATAATCAAAGTTTAGTTTTACCCCACAGTAGAGCAAGCGTCTGCTCATACAGACAAACTGACAGGTTCCACTCTGCTTCTAAATCTCACACTGCCTCTAAAGCTCACACGTCTAACTGTGAGTGCGTGCGTGGATGTACATGTGAGGGCCAAACCTTGGCAGCGGCCCAGGTACTTGACTTCGATCCGCTCCTGCTTCTGACAGGACGCCTCCTTCACCTGGCAGGGGTTGTCGTAGGACCGGCCATCGGAGGCGCACACCGGGTTGAAGCTGATGTGAGAGCAGTCGATGTTGCAGACGCACCTGAAGAGGAAGAAATCGCATTACAGCCCTCCATGTCCTGTTGTTTAACATGCCCATACAGCTTTGTAAGGAGGAATTTAGATTCCACAGCATGTCTGACTGTGAGAGACGCACATGTGATGCAGCAAAGGAATAAAAGCAGAGCAGGAAAAAAGACAAACTGCTTGAACTCGGTCAGGACTTTTGAACATGACAGTAATCCTTTTCAAACTGTGTATGAGCCTTTTTTCACTTTTACTCAAGTATAAAAATGAATTAAACTTTGCGATGAGGCCCCAGTTGCACCGCAGGGGCTGACAGACAAATGATGTTCGCATGCTGTGGAAGGAAGCAATTAATGATGTACAATAGAACCACAGATTAGAGAGCTGTATAGATCAGCTTCAGGACAAAGAGCCGTCACTTAAATTCGAACTTTTACTTTAGATAAAAGGTCTAAATCAAAAAAAAAAAAAAAAAACCCAAAAACAAGAAGATTATAATACAAATGTTATGCGAGACCAAACAGGTTTACACATTCAACACAAACCTTGTAAATATAAATTACAAATGTTTGTGAAGTAAGTTTTATGTGAGGTTGGGATAAATGACTACAACCCCATAACTGTAGCCTTACTAAGTGACCAAAAAAGTGTTTAATTGTCGAGTAAATATTGAACACACCCTTCGTTTGTTTTTCAAAGCAAATCAATAATGTTTTAAAGGCACTTTGCAAATAAAATTAGGACCCAAGATAATTTATGAAGGAAATTTAGATGAGCCATGAGGAAGGAAACTACGCTTCTCCTCACCCACCAGACAAAGTCCCTCCAATGGAAGCCACTTTGCTCCAGGCTGGTTATGAATGAATTGGTATCAATGATTTTATATAAGACCATTTTTGTAGAACATTTTCACAAACAAAGCTCTACAAAATTTGTTGAAAACATTACAGCTGCGAAACAATGAACAGTAGTGAGGATCGGAATCCATAACACATTAGTGATGTTTCAGTTATTATTAATCAAAGGCAGCTCTGATCAAATGGGGTTTAAAGGAACTCAGTCTTTCAGTAGTTTTGCAGTCATCTTCATTCCAGATTAGAGAAGCATAAAAACTGAATGCTGCTTCTCCATGATTGGTTCTGATTCTGGTTGATTAAGACTAGACTGGAGCCAGAAGACCTGAACCGACTGTAAGGGTGACAGAATTGCATCACAATTATCTTAACGTCTATAAGCTTCAGGACTTTAAAAGTGGGGTAATGTGCGCTGAATCAGATTTTGTTTGGGAATTAGATTTTCTTTTGTACCTTGAATGTTCTTCAGGTGATGGATGGTGACATTGTAATTGTCTTTATGTGACCCTATAAGTTCAGGCCTGTGAAAGTTGAAGCTCTGTGCTGAGAAGATGCTACACAATTAGCTTTAGCAGTCGGGCAAAAAAGGGAACTATAGGTGTTGTCGGAGGGTTTTTTATGTTTTCTCTGTAAAAATATGCTGATGCCTTTAGACCATTTAATATCTCGACTGAAGCTTCACCATAACTGTTTTTCTATAATGTGGGGGAATTATTTTTATTTTGGCTTTTTGTTGTTAAGCTGAAACTGACTTTGTTGTGTTTTAGAGTTTGAAAAGCAGGTTTACAATTTTAACTTTTGATTTTGAAGTGTTTAATGCACTTTTATATGATTGTACATCTACATAGAAATCAAAATAACAACTCTTAAAACTCTGGTTTTCATAACTTTTGCGATTATATGTCTACTTACATCTCGTTGAATGACGCCTCTGTCACGGCCCGAGGTAGTCAGTATCCCTTTAACCGGCACTAAACAACTTTGAGGAGGGTGGCAGGAACCCTGCCACACAAAGCAACTACAAATGTGCTGACTGCTTTAAGGCATACGTCACTTCCCCCGTTTCGTATCTTCAACATCATCATCTGATATTGTTTCACCACAATTAGATTCATCACCTCATCGCTATTCATCCTTCACTCCGACACTGGAAACAGAAATGCACTTTTACCACGCTATGCACTGGTGCTCATGGGAAATGCAGTCCCCCTTCAGGCAAAAACACTACCTGTTTAGTCCACATGGGCAGCCAAAATTGACCAAAACTGAAACTTCTGTAGTGTTGCTTTAAATACCAAAAATGCAAATGATATCTATGTAATAGCATGTTTAGGCTGATATGAGAATATTTCAGCTAAGGTGGTATGACAATTGCATTTTCTTTTGTGCTCACTTTTGATTCCTCTGTGTTTTTGTCACATCATCAAAAGTTTGGCTTATGGAAGATCCTGATAATCTCAACATGCTTGGTTTATCTCCATGCATGTGAAGCTTTCTTTACTCTAAAGAAGTGAATGAAACAATACAACAAAAAAACTGTTACTGTTTATCACTTCCATTCTAGAAAGTTTCATTTTTTCCTGCCAGTTGGATCTTTTATTTCCTTCTATTAAATTGCTAAATGTTAATAAAATCCAGGACTTTTTTAAGTGTAGCTTTTAAAATTAAGTGCACCGCCGGGTGCCTCAGCTGACATTTCAGAATGAAATGCTCTGTGATTTGGTGAAAAACTGCACATGAGAGACCAGCGGGAGAGCAAATGAGAAGGAGCCACTGCGTGCATTTATGATAGTGATCTTTCATATGTACACACTGACTAGTGAGTCTGTTTTAGACCTGATCAGCAGAAATTACAACCGTTACCAGACAGAACGCCTGATTCTGTAATTATAACCCTGTCATAGGTTTCTGAGCTCCTTACATTTGCACACACGCCCCCATGGATGCCTGCCAACACACAAATGCTTGCTTTGACCTCACACACACACAGACACACACAGAAACAAACACAACAGCAAAAACCTTCATAAACAGCTGCTGACACTGATGTTGATTGAGAGGCTGTGCAGGAAACTGTGGCAGTTTCTACTGTGCTGCAACACAGACAAACAAAGGACGCTGGTGAGGAACCCAAATCCGGAGGGATGCAAAGAGGAACGTGTCAGCCCGACTCCCCAGTTAAATAACAAAGATTTCTTCTTTTGCTCTGCTGTAATTAGTGGCCAGAAAAACATCAATCTCTTATCAACAGAAAAACTGTCTTGAGCCTCAACCTCATGAAATACCTGTTTCTTTTCACATGGTTGTAATCAAGTCTAAAGAGCCTCCAGAAAGTCTTCAGTCCTGCACCATCTTTCTTGTTTGGCACTATTTGATGATCATGTGTTGCCTTATCTTGCTTCTATGTTTTTGGATTCTTTCACTGCTGCTCCTTCAGGCTCACCTCCAGCTCTTACAGTATGGTCGGCTTTAATTAAAACCTTAATCATTTGCTGGTAGAGTTATTAGGAAAGTTTTCATACTGGTAGCTCCAAAAATGTTGTGTTCTTTGAAGAATTCTCAAATTTCTCTTTCTGTCTCAGGTTTTGCACATTCCTCTGAACTCCCACAGACAGTTGTTGATGTCAGAATACTATATCAATCAGGGAATATCAGGAATAAAACAATATTGTTTGACTGTGCTAATGCAGCGCTATAAACCTAAAAATGTGCACATTTTACAGATATTTCACCAACAGCTCCTACAGCTAAACAATCGAAGAGGAAATGTTAAGTGACGTAATTGGTAAAGAGCCTCATTGTTATTTAATGTTTTATTAAAAACAAAAATTATGAAGGAAATTCTTAAAATTGGACCAAAGCCCTTCTTGGTGTGGTTTGTAGGTTAAGATGTGTCTGACTTTTTCTGTCAACTTGACTATGTTTTACCTTTGTAACGCTGAGATTCATGATTATTTCTGGGACATTCGTGTGAACTCAGTATTTTATAGCCCACTTCCAAATGGTTTTTCTCTTAAACTTGAAGAGTATAGCTCCTTTGTCTTCTCATTCCCCTTCCTTAGTGATGCTTTTATATTTTCCTAGAGCTACAAAGTGTTTAAACACCAACTCAATGATCTAAATATGATTGAGTTAAAACTACGCAGTGCGAGCAGAGATTCTAAATTTGAGACGCTTACATTTTACCTGGACGAGGAAGAAAACCGAAACGATCTCAAGGTCAGAGTTCAAAGCCGCCATCACCTCTTTACACATCGTTCTTCCAATCCACTGCAGCCCTGTTGGTAGATGTGGTGAAGAAAGCATCTTGTTGTTGATGTTTTTTGGTATTTTAGCTCTGGGTCAACTTATTACTATGTCAAGTTGTACCATTACTTCTTCTCAGCCTACGCTCAGTTTTATTTTTGTGGTCATGTTGGATCAGGTACCTGTTGAACCGGTCAACTCTTGTCAAATAAGTCTTCTGGTAACACCAAGTCAACCTTCTGCTTCTCGTACACATCAATTATTAAAGTCACATATCTGCATTCAAGTCAGTCTGTATAAGGTATATTTGATGATTTAAAATATTAACATTAAAGAGTATTTTAAGATTACCACTGTTTTTAGGGTGGCTTAATACATGTATTTGTATTTTTTGCCTTTGATTTTTGTTTTTACTTCATGGCAACAAACAACCAAAAAATAACTCAGTCATGATTTTTTTATTTTTATGAGTGGGATTTCTACATCTGCCATCTATTGAGATCTAAATGATCTGAATATGGAAACATTTTTTCAGGCAAGAGAGGGGAAATTATTTTTTTAAATATCGGTTAACCTTTCAAGATTACGCAACCCAGTTTTTAAATCTGCAAAAGGCACCCTTAAGACAAGATTAGGCGCACAATTACGGCGTCTGCGTTATCGCAAAAGTATCCAAACCGGAGCAGTTTGAACATGAAAGGATGGAGCAGGCAGAGCCGAGAAAGCAAATCAAAGGGACTAAACTTGGTTTCTCCACCAGAAAACTACTTTTTTTCACATCCTCAAATTAAAAATAGAAGATATGATACAGCTTCATCATCATTACATATATGAATGTGTACACCCATCACAGAGGAGATTCCTTCCTGAGAGGCTGCTGCAGTTTGCTTGGTGGCTGCATACACTTTTAATCAGGCCTCTCACTTGTCTCCACAATAGGCAGCGTACCACCAAACTGCAGTGCACCAACACATCCTACCGCTTCCCACAGACGTCTGTGCACAAACACGCTCACAGTACACAAATCGGCTCGTGATCATCCGCGTTTCAGTAGCGCCTGCGCTCACACATACCAAAGCATTCCTCTACATGTTCGGAGAGGGGTGTGGAGGGGCGGGGAAGTGTTAAATGGAAGTTATCAGAGCATGGTTGCGTATAAAAGCACCTCAGTGTGAGCCTCGGGTGCGTGTGAGAACACTTTCTTAGCAGGATGTGTCGTATTGATTGGTTCCCTGTGATTTCCCTCCAATCAAAGGTTCCCCACCTCCCGATAGTCTGCAGACTTCCAACTAAAAAGGCAGCATTTCACACGCTCTCAAACACACACTGAGCAGCTACGGCCAACATATCCACTAACTGCTTCACGTTGCGTACAAATCCCCAGCAGCAAAACCTCGTTGCACCCGAACACAGCATTGATTTTTCATAATCCTCAACCTCAAATTCCACTGTAATCCAGTAAAAAAAATAAATAAATGGTGCGAGGGAAGTAAACGGAGAGAAAGAGAGAGAGAAAGGAGGCGGCGCTGGTGACAGACGGAACAAAACAATAGCAAGAAGCATGAAAAGGTGAATAGAAAATAACCAAATAACACCTTCACATACGGGTGAAAAGTGCTGCTGTGCTGTGTAACATTAAACGCTAATAGTCCAGGGATTATTGATAGATTACTGCATGGGATGTAGCGGGAGCAAGCCCAAAAAACAAATCACAACAGGCTCAAAAATGAAAAGTGAAAGTTTGAAACTCCTCTAACATGGTAAGTTGTCAAAGGACAAAAGGAAAATCATTGTTGTCTACGATGGAGAGAAATGAGCAAATGTGAAAGACGGTGATGCCTTGATGGTATTAGTGGTGGCTAGAAAGCAGAGTAGCTTCACAAACGTAGTAAAGCATCCTAAAAAATGATGCCCTGATGTTAATCAAAAGTTTAAATAGGTCAGTAAAACCTCAGTTTCTACAATCTCACGTTGCCAAACTGAACTTGCTGGTTTGATCAACTTTACCAGAAAAATATGCTATAAAACAGTTTTCATGTGGAAATTTCACTTTTTACAAGGTACTGTGAGAGTGATGTTCTCTTTTCTCTCAGTATGTGTTTAAATCTTTTTCAGGAAACTGATCCGATTCCTGTACGGAGGTCACGTTGCTGCATGCCGTCCTCTTCTCTTTCTGTCCTTCTTATGTTCAGCGGTTTGTTTATAAAGGCCGCTAGTGCCACAAAAACCATCAGCTAGCATTAAACTCAGTTATATGAACAGAGTGGCAGCACAAATATTTTTTTAATATCTTTATTCACATTATTTTTGTTTGTCAACAGTAAGTTTCTTCTTTTTGAGCCATAGTTTCTTTTGTGGACTCATTTGCAGTGACTTCTTAGTATGTGTGGATTGTTAATAACATGTGTGAATTTTATGTTCGTTGAAATATTTGGAATATTATAGATTTAATAAGACTAATAAACAAATGTTTTTTGTCCCATGGTAAAACCTAAATTAAAATGAGAATAATCACAGTAAACTGCTGCTTCCCTCTATTAAATGCTTCTGTTTGAATATATTGTTTTGTATTAGCTGATCTGATGGCAGTGATGCATATTTGTGTTTTCATGTTCTGCTGAGCAGGAACCTGCTTAAAACCTGTATTCATACTGACCTGGAGCCAGATTACTTCTAATCTATTCATGTTTTACATTTTTATATTTTAAAAAAAGCCGCCAGTGACAGCAAAGCAAAAAAAAAAAAAAAACATGAAATAAAACATTGTTTGGCCTTATTTAAATTATTTTAAGGGCCTTTGAACATCAACACAGTAAATCACTGATATATATTTCCTGCACAATATAAACACTGGATATGTTCAATATTAAAATAAATCTTTACATGCAAAAAAGTTGCAGCCTGTTTTTTATTCACTTAATTATTATTGACCACTTCCACAGGAACTACTGGAGTCAACGTGAGACAGAACTTTATTGCCATCAAGGACACAACAAGTTTAACAAAACAAGTAATAGGAGGCATGAGAACAGGGAAGAACCCTGATATTCCCAAATCTGAGTAGGTGTGACAAGGTTTTAGAAATCTCAATCCTTAACCCAACATTTCAGGAAGCAGACAAAGATAAGAGATGGAAAATCTAACAGTTTGATTTAAACAATTTAAATCCCGCTTGTTTTGTATACAGTGAGTTTCAAACTTGTTTCAGAGTCACTGCGTAGCCTCACATGCTCTCCAATTCAAAGAAATGCTAAGTTCAGGTTTTTATGTAGAGAAATTTTAGCTGAAGCTTCTGAAGCGACAAAGATGTGACATGACTTTGGGTGGAAAACTCTGAGAGGGAACGCGATCAGACGTATGTGTTTGTCTGCAGCAGGGGGGGGGGGGAGAAGTCCTCCTTTGTCCCTGAACTTATCAGAGATTGTTCTCGCTGCCAGGTGAGCACCTCCAAATATAGAAATTCAATTTGTAGTGAGCAAAGTTTTATTGCAGCTGCAGTAAGAAAAAAATGAACGTCTGGGGATGAATGCTGAGCTCCAGCTGTGATGATTTAAACAAAGAGTCACCATGTTTCCTTCACCATCTCTCTGTGGATCTTCTTCTCTGTGTCACTATACTTATTCTTTCCTCACCTAAAGGCTGTCTGCTGAGGAAGGTTTGATTTCACTTTGCTCTCTTTTGGTATAGGTCTACTCATCCTGAAACAATCAAAACTCTCCCCAAACTCCTGCCACATTGCTGTGACGCTGCTGCCCCAACAGATGACAGCAGAGGATATGCCACTCTCAACAACAGACTTATAGAAGACCTGCAACATCTTGTGGCGAACCCTGAAGGATTTTAGCTTCCTAAATGAAGTAAAGTCTGCTCTGTCCCTTCTTGTAGACGCTTCAGTGTTGCATCTTCAGTCCAGTCTGTGGTCCAGATGAACACTGAAGTATTTATGCTCCTCAACCATCTTTACTTCTTCTCCCATGATGGAAATAGGGTTTGATCTTGACTCTGCGGTTTAGTTGCATCATGAACAGTGGTGAATACTTTTGGATTAATCTTCCAAACGACTTGACAGCCAAACCAGACTGTCAGATCCAAGTCACAGAACAAGCAGGATTCAGTAACTTTCAAGATTTAGTGACTAGAGTGACTGCTACTAGCAATACAAGCAGATAATGATTTGTTTGTTCACATTTTTTGCATTCAAACTATGTTTAAGGATCAACGCCCAATCTCTCTGTTAGCTGAGATCAATTCAATATATATTTCAGGTCCTTTTGGGGTCACTCGAGTTCTGTAATCAAACTAAAGCTAACACTCCGAAGACTACTTCAGAAGTCTAAATATCAACACTTGTGTTACTGAGTGAAAATATGAAATCATTTCCACGTATAAAAATTCACTTTTTGATGTGAATATCTCTTTAAACAGAAGCAGTCGGAGTTCAAAACATCTAGCAAACCACAGTACAGAGTCTGACGATTTACTGCTCCAAAATGAATGTTCCAATATGAATGCAAAAACAACTAAGTAGTTCAGAGTCAAGGTGAACCTTCCAAAAAAAGCAATTGACAGCATGTCGCCATTTGAAATTGTTCAGCTTCTTTGGGTTTCTTAGGCTCTTTTACCACAACTTATATTTCACCAAAAATCAATGCATAGTCATTCAATGTAACAAGTATTTTGGTGAAGAAATAAGAGTCCAAGTACCTCAGACCACCAATAAAACTCACATAGAAAACATCAATTACCAATCACAGGGAGGGAAATGCATTTGCACTTTAGTATGAAGCAGACAAAATAATTCAGAAACAGTCAGGAATAGCATTGGTTTGACGGAGGATAGAAAATTAATAGAGTATAATTTTTTACTCAAGCAAGCATCATATTAACAAACAGCATTAATCTTTTTGGCTTTATAACGTAAGTCTAATCTTTTCTCTTCTTTGGTGACTGATTAAGTAGGTTTGAGCTCAAATTTGAAAGGTTGCTTGTGTGGGATAGACAAAGAACGGTTTTGTCGCATTAGTGTGCATTTTTTCGGTGTGTGCATCTTTAACATCTCCATTTGTTTTGTGTCGTTCATGTTTTACTGTTGGAATTTGTTGTTGTTGAAACAGAGAAAGTTGTTTCTGTCATTTGCATGAGCCTCTCTCTGTTATGTGAATATGCAATATCCACATATCGGTTAATATGTGTTTGGATTGATTTTTGTTGTCACAGCTGCCGCTGATCCCAGTACAGAGGGTGCTCAGGTTACACGGGTTAAAGCTATTAAAAGCTTGTCAGCTACATCTGAATCAGAGTCAATGGCTGATGAGATTTCTCTAGCTTCTAAACAAAAATAGTGTATTGCATCTTTTCCAATTGGTGATGGCTCTCATCTACATGGTCACGTGAAGAAAAGTACTGTACATTCACAAGCAGCGTTGACTGTATAGCCTCCTAGATAATCAATAAGGACCAGATGGATGGTCAGGTCATATTATGCTAGAAAACGTATCACTTGAGATCTTCTTTAGACATTTTTCATGAAAAAACTCAAGCCAGGGCCACACACTGGATGTCACCAATTAAACCCTCTGGTGCCAGTTCTAGATGTGCCAGCATCTTGTCAATTAAATAATTTACCCCAATCAAGCGTAACAAATATGACAATTGGCAGGTTAATTACACTGATTATCTACTTACCATGGCACCTTCATGTGGGTGGGATAGCCAGAGAACATGCTGTCATCAGAGTTGACAAGCCACTTCATTGTGACTACTGGGGTAATATTATATATGAAATGTTCCTCTTATGCACTGAAATTTGGTCAACAGACAATATTGCTTCATGAAAAGCTAACTGATGTATGACTTTTATTTTTAACAGAAGGGCTATTGTAGCTCAGAGTGCTAAAAATGTTAATCCTGGTCCTCATTGAAAGGTCGAAGTACTCAGATCATAGCAGTTTCTTTCGTATGGAGCTGCACAGCTGCAGTCAGCGTACCCATGCTGACCAGTGATTGGTTGTGCCTCATTTCTGCAGTACACTGTTCCCTGTCACAAAGCCAATCCCCAGATTTCAGTCCAATCGAGCGTCTGTTGGATGTACTATACAAACCAGCCAGTTCCATGGGGACCCCATCATGGGGCTTAGTGGACTTAAAGGATCTGCTACGAGATTCCACAACACACCTCTGGAATCTACAGGAGTCCAGGGCTTTACAGGTCACAGCTGAGCTGAACCAATGAGAGTTATATTAAACTATTTTGTTTATGTTATCAGTTGTTTTCTGTCTCTGGGTGTAGGAAAAATGCTGAAGAATAACCAGAAAACACAGCTAGTTCCAAACACCAAACAACAAGTCCTTTATCACATGGACACAAAACAACAGAAAAACTTAATTTGCTTAATTTCTTTCTCAGATCTTGATCTTACAAATACTTGGTGGGCATTAGAAAAACCGCAATAAACACAGAAATTATTGTAATGAAAACGAATAGTAGGATGTGGGAGAGTGTGTTTTTGCAGGTTCAATGTCCTTTAAGGTGATTTCTGTATGTGTGCACGCAGGAAGCCACCATAGGCATCTTCCAAACTTCAACCTAGAGTTTAATTTATAATTTCCTTAATTTGTCCAAAGGAAAGTCTAGTTGTAAACACCTCTGGATTTGAACTAGCCACCAGTCTTCCCCAGCTTTTAGACCGCTGAGCAACCTTCTCACCTATAATTCCATCAACAATGACGGCAGCTATTGATGGGTTTGAAAGCATAGATTTTCGTGGGTAATTACAGTTTTACACCACAAATGGATCTAAATGGGATTTTGTGACACTCTATTGATCCCTCTGGTGCAAATTAGTCATTTTTGTACGCTGCCTGCCACCAGAGAATAGGAGCTATAGAAGGGCGGAGTGCAGATAAAGGCTTTGAAGCATTCGGCCAAATGAGGTTCACTCAGCGTGCAGTATCTTCACCACAACACTCAGGACATTTTTCTTTATCTGAATCCATAAAGCAAGAGAGGGAAAAAATATTCATTTTTCTGTGAATCACAAATGATGACGGATAGAATCAATAGTACTTTGGGCAGAAAATGGGCTGAAATGACAATTTCCTCCTTACCAAGCATAGTCTCCTATTATAGCAGGCAAACACGGGTTATTTCATGCAGCATAAACATAAGAATTAGCTTTTAAATTAGGGACTTCTGAAGGGGGAATTCTATTGTGGAGCAGATGGTAGCGCTGCTGCAACAAAGACGTCAGTTTAAATCTCAGCCAGGACTCTTTCTATATAGTGTTTGAATGTTCTCCCCTGTACATGAACGGCTCCTGTCTGATTGCCTTCTGTCACTGTTCAAAATGTTTATTGGTCTCTCTAAATTACCCTTAAGTATGAGTGTGTGTGTGTGTTTGTATGTTTTTTTTTGTTGTCCTGTGTATCTCTATGCTGCCCTATGACGGACTGGCAACATGTCCAACACATATCCTGTGTCCGATCCAGAGGCAACAAAAAAACAGATATCAGCTGCTCCACATTTTAGACAACCAGTTGAAGACAACGGATGGATTTCCTAATGCAAAACAGAAATCTTTGTGTTGTCTGCTTTAGTGATTTTATATTTATTCAGGTTTGTTCAAAAATAATGAGAGTCAAAGCTCGTTCTTTCAACTCTGATGTGCAACTAACATCCCATATTCTGGCCTGAAATGTACATATTGGACTTCTAAGTAAAGTAAATGAGCCAAATATATTATGTTAGGCAGATATATAAATATAGAGGTCCCTTTGCTATTGCAGAAGCTGTCCTATAAATTCAGTGGACAACAACACACAAACTGGTTCCAGTTTTAAACTAGAGCTTAAGGCTATCATACTTTATGTATTACAACACCAACATTAAATATGTCTACCGGAGCAGTAGCACAATGTCTAGGTTTTAATTATTTACCTGTTGATTTTAGGTAAAGCTGAAGAATTTAAAGGTACATGAGTCGCCCACTTTGAGCTAAGCAGCAGTAAAGCTGGCAAACTAGCAGCCTTGCACCATGATGCTGCCACCACCATGCATCATGATGCTGCCACTACCATGCATTACATCCTTTTGAACTCCTCCAAATATTTTTCTTGACATTGTGGCCAAATAACTCAAATATTTCTCTGTGTCAACAACATTTTCAGTCTTTTGCTTTACTATCTTCTTTTGTGCTGGGTGGGTGGGTGGTGGCAGTGTAAGTTGTATGCTTAAATGTGTTCACAGTCAAGTTATAAAATTAATAATAATATACCCAAACACATCTGAATTAATTAATTATTACAATTTGTTGATGTATATCCACTCAGCGGTCAGATATTATGTCAGAATGATGCCAGAAGCTGATGTCTAAATAAATCAGCAAGTTTCTGTTAACAGTTTCATTCAAATGTTGGACATGTGAATAAATCACGTCGCAGTTTAAAGGAATTTCACAATAAATTCTAACTTGAGCTGCAGTTGTATACTCTATAATCCTTCCTCCAACAGAACATCACAAATAAATCATTAAAAGAAAGAAATTAAAATACCATTCCTGCCTAAGATGAGTGGATGGAAAGTTCGGCCCAGAACTCTATTTGATTAAAGTACAGCCTGGATTTCCAAGCAGGGATTGTAGATAGGAGTCTGTGGAAGTTAATTACTCTCTTTGGAAAAAGCATTTAAGCAGAACAAAAAGGCTAAAACACCTCTTTTGAAACTAATAATAGCCCTGAAGAGAAAGCCTGCAGCTTGAATAAGAAAAATCCCATATAGTCACCAAAAACGTTGCTTTCCTCATTTAAAAGTTGCTCCAAAGCTACAAGCGGTGAAAAGCATTTATTAATGTGGGCTGTTTGTATAAAAATAAGACGGTCTTTGATTACAGCCACCTCTCTCCAATCACAGTGTGATTAACTGACAGCGTGTTTGATTAAAACCAGCTGCCGCCTGATTGGACTAACCTGTCATTTTAATCAAAATAGTCTCACACCACAGCCGCTGTTGGCTGCCGTTTCAGGAAAATCACCCACCCTGGGGTTGCAATTACCTTTCTGATTATCCACCAGAAACGCTCCTATCAAAACACCTTGGGGCTTTTAAGGCTTGAACAATCGTAGTTTCCGTTTTACAAGAAAAGAAGCTCAAATTGTTCATGTGTGTATTATTTGAAGGAGACATAATATTTATGTCAAAGACGATTTCCTAACCAAGAAGTGGTATTGACTTGCTCTACATCTCGCTCCTGTGGGGTAATTGTCTTTATTTCAGGTTCTGCGAAACAAGATTGAAGCTCCATTTTCTTTAGTGTTTTAGCTTTTTGTACTCAAACTGTCAACTTTATCTCGCATGGATTGGATAAATTCTACCTCTGGGTATTCAGAACGTGCCATTAAATCAATTTCTGGGTTTTAGTGGTGTATTAAAGAGCATTTGCAAAAGTGGATGGCATCGGGGAAGAGTGGGCTCAGGCTGTTTAGTATTTGCAGCGAGGCTCAAAATGCATCATGAAGCCATTCCTTGGCATTATAGTAATTGCACACAGGGGTACATTATCTTTCCATTACATCAAGCAGTTTGATAGTCATACTCTCAGGGCGCTTCTAATTTCCAGCTGCACGTCTGGGATTTCTTCTAAGTACTGCCTCCCTTTTCTGTTACCAGCCGATTTTGTTACACGGCAGATCAGCAGCATTGCTTCATTTAAGTCGGATTAATGTGCAACGTCTCGATTCTGCTGCTGGACCAGGTCTCCACTTGAGTCTCCTATTTAATTGGGGTTCCTACACACATATTTCCTCCTGGAGATTTTATTTTTGTACCTCGTCAATTACATAACACACAACAGCAGACCTGAAGAACCACCAGGCCCGATCGGGAGGAAAGGGTTAAATCTACAACAAATGTTGTTTCATCACTGAACTAGTTTTTCTTGCGCGAGTCAAAGACATTTTTGCTCTGACATTGCCAAGTACTGTAAGGAGAGTAATTGGATTTCCAGCATAAGCGAAAATCTCCTTTTCTCTCTCGGCCCTGCACTGGTAATTGAGGTTAAATGAAATGGTCAGCCATGCAATAAAAACCCTCAGTGGGTGTTCAGCAGTGGGTCTGCGCAGGAGACAGAGGAGCGCTGATTTGAATTCTTTGAGGTAATGCCTATATTTGGAGTGATTTGATTGCAATTTTGAAAAGAATCAACCCGACAGAACGCGGGTCAGAGTGTCTTAGGAAGAAAGGGTTATTACGGTCAAACTGACCAAACGTCTTCGGCGTCCACGTCGCACTCTGCTCCAAACTGGCAGATGTCACAGGTGGACGTCTCCTTCTGACCGGTCTCGGCTGAGCCCTCGCCTCCTGAAAGAGACGAAAGGAAAGCATGACGTGATTATTCCTAGAAAAGACAGAAAGTATTGGTGCAACATCGCCGTCGTTACTCAGGAGAAACAAAGTCTGTCATGTTGTCAGAGGCAAATCTGCTTTGGAACAACATGTTACTGTTAACAGTTTTTATTTTCAACAGACATCTATGTATTGTTTGTATATACTATAGTATACATATTTTTCTTATTGAAAAGAAAATATTAGAAACTGAAAAATGCACTTAAACTAACCAGAAGAGATTATTTAAAATACCAAATGTCGTACAGGTCAGGATTGGGACTGCTCATGTGATCCAGAGATGAATAACCTTGTAGGGTTTTGTTTTTGTTTTTTTTAGGAGGAGAAACTGGTGCAAACAATAAAGGAAAAAAGGAAATACTGAAGAAACATCTCATTACACAATGTAAAAGCTCGGGCACAAACCAGCTTTCCAAAAGAATAATTACTCTCACACACATACATCAGCACACTCACAAACAGAACCACCTTGTCCTGCTCTATTCTGTACTCAACCTGACCTAAATCTCAGAGAACAAGACTAACATTGTATTATTTAGGAGACATACGGTCACCATACAGCATCTGTCTTTCTGCGTCTGAGCTTTCTACCAACAACGACTCCCAACTTTTAGATACACACTTAAAGAGAGTTCACCTTGTGAAAATAAATGTCCCCCTTTGACGACTCAAGTCCATTTACATTCCGTCATATCCCATCCAGACTCTACTCAAAGCATCTCCCTCATCTTTCCCCTCCTCTTCCTCCTCCACTTCTCTCACCCGACTCTCGTCGATCACTCTTAAATCCCCGCTGATCTTCCCTGAGTCTCTCTTTTATTTCATGGCGCTGGTTTTTGCGTGCTGCGAGTGCGACGGCCCCTCGGAGGCGACGCAGGTTCGGCCGTCGGGCTTATTGCAGCTTAGGGGCCTCGCCGGTGCATATCACGCCTCGCTAGTGGCCGACGGGGAGAAGAAAAGGAGGAATAAAAAGCAATCTGGCCAATCTCAAATTGCATTCTCCCACCACAGAGGACTCCTCGCTCCTCTCCTCCCTCCGCCTCCCCTCGCCACTCTTCTCTATTAAACAAGCTCTATTTTTAAACTTGCCGGGGCCCAAGAGAGCAACTTGGAAGAAGAAGACGAAGAGGTGGGACTCGGCATCATTTCCCCGTGTCATATCTTTAATCTCTCTAACCAGTGCCACCACGCCGTGCTCCCCTGTGTCCCCCCTTTCGTCTCCCCTCTTGAAACTGTTATTTTTTGGGATCCCTGGTGACACGTTGGACTGAACCTGAGAGAACTCTGCTGGCGCACTGTGAATTAATTTTCTGCTGACGGGGTTAAGGTCAGTCGGCCTCTTTATTTTAAGGCCAAAGTCAGGAGAGTTTACTTCCTTTCAATAGTAAAAAGCAACATGCAAGACTTTGTGCTTGTTGTTGTCGAGTCACAACAACAGTCATTCATCTATTCAAACCGATTTCAAAGCTACTGCACCACATATGATTCCTCTGCTGATGATTCTAATCTCTGTTGTGGTTGTATGTGAAGCTGCCGTCTGACCCTGCAGGTGCTCAGAGAGCCACCATGACCCTGAGGCGGCCTCTCCGCTGAGAGCAGGATGTTGGCAGTCACATAGAATGATGTGCATTCAGTATTCACAGCTTTATGTTTCAGATCACAGGATGAGGGCTTGTTAAGCTGAAACTGACCGGAGGAATTCCAAATTTTATGAGTTCACAGAA
>JAVLVB010000846.1:1652106-1705138 GCA_032876305.1 Orestias chungarensis | reverse complement strand
GGGGCTCAGCACACAGCCCTGAGGGGAGCCAGTGCTGAGGGTGATTTAAGGGTGCGAGGACAGGTTTGGCCAAATGTTTTCTAAAATAAGTAAAATTATGGCTATATTAAACAAGAAAATGTCAAAGCGATGAAATATCCACACTTACAAGAGTCCAGTCTATCAAGTCAGACACATGCAATGAAGCGCATCCACAAAGGGTTCTGCCCAGAGCCCAAACCTCAAACCGATTAACAGGTGATGGTAAAGGTAAACAATGTGAAGGTAAGGGTTGAAAGCCTCAGTGGTTGGCAGTAGTCATTGTTGACCTGTTTCCAGGTCATGTGACACACACAAAAACAGTCTACAAATTGTTCTTCTAAATGGCACAGATGGGGCACACTTGTTTTGATCAAAATTTAACCTGCTAAAAACAAATGTTCCTCATCTGTGTCATCCGGTAACATAATTCCACAGTATTGTTTTGTCATTTTGTGCCATAACAAGAAAGCCGTTAATTCTTGTTTCTCAAGAGTGTTCTGTTCTGAACTTTATTGACGGTCCCTAATTAAATAAATAAACAAACAAACGCGTTTCCGAGGAGGGAGAACCCTAAGAGATGAAGCCACAATCATTCCCCCGGCATCGGGAGGGAGACTCTAACTTCACCGCGGTGTTAAACAAGTCATAATAATTTTTTCCTCTTCTGGATTTTACAGAACACATGAAGGAGCCACCAGGATGACCACATGCCCCAGTCCTTTCCTATCCCGTCGTCCTGCAACTCCTCCCCCAACACAAACTCATTATGTAAACTCCATCTCCAGTGTACATAGACACAGCCCAGAGAGATGGATATGATAGGCATCGGGTCCATGCAGCAGTACTGCATGTACCCATGGCTCATTCCAGGATAAGCCGGGGACCGATGTGGAAGTACCTTCCTTCATCCCTGAAGTAATACGTAACAGAAAACGATTAGTCAGCCATCAAAACAGTCCAAAACAGTCTGTACGCATCTCAAATCTTGTGTTCACTACTCGTCAGCCTGAAACTCGCTGTACTAAGTGTCAGATCTTTGGCAGGGAAAACCTTTCTGATAGATGATTTGATATCATCTCATAACCTTGATTTTATGTTTTCAACCGAGACATGGCTTGATAAAAACACAGCTGATACAGTACTGATTGAAGCTAGTCCACCTCACTTCAATTTTTTTATCTGAAACAAGTCAAAACCAGAGGGGTGGGGGGGTTTGTGCCATATTCAAGGACAATATACCCATCCATAAATCAGCATTTGGGGTCTTTTCATCATTTGAGTATGTATAATTCAAAATGGATACAAAACAATCTTCCATTCTTTGTATTACCATCTACAAACCTCCAAGGAACTGTTTTATTGATGATTTTACTGAACTGCTTTCAACTGTATGCACAAATTTTGACTGTTTGGTCATAACAGGTGACCTGAATGTGCACATGGATGCAGCCCAAGGTAAACAATGTAAAGAACTCACTGCTGTCCTTGAGATGTTTGGTCTAACTCAGCATGTGAACAAGCCTACACACAACAGAGGACACACTCTAGATGTGCTTATCTCAAAGGGTGTTATTATTTTAAATGTGGGTGTTGTGGATGTCGCTTTGTCTGATTTTTGTGTTTTCTTTGACCTTTCTGTTACACCCAAGCCAACAGCTGGCCCTACAGTTACTCAAGGAAGACTTATTGATGACAACACAGGGATTCAGTTTTTGAAAATGATTAGGTTTGAACATGCTCCGTGTTCTAAAGTTGATGATATGTTGAACTCTTACACATCAAGTGTCTTGAAGGTTATGGATGCCATTGCTCCTGTCAAGGTTAAAATGGTTAAAAGTACACAAAAGGCACCACGGAGAAAAGAGGTCTCGGTCAGGGCACAGAACAGGGAGTGCTGCAGAGCCGAACGGAAATGGCGTAAGTCAAAGCTCCGGGTTAATTTTGAAATCTACAAAGAAAAGTTGCGTGTGTTCAACCAGACTTTGCGTAGAACTAGAGAGAGCTATTTTTCAGAAATCATCAAAAACTGCAGAAACAACTCTCGTGTCCTATTTGCTACAGTGAGCACATTAACAAACCTTCCAGTCTCGATCCCCTTGGAACTGATTTCTACATCTAAATGTCAGGAGTTTGCAGTGTTCTTTAATGACAAAGTTCAAGGCATTAAAAATGCAATTGTTTCCACGACAGACATAGCCTCTCTACCCCCAGTTAGACATTTGGAGCTGACACACTTCACACCTGTCTCAGATAAAACAGTTGAAGAGATCATTTGCAGCCTGAGTCCATCTACTTGCTGCCTGGATGAGTTAACCACTAGATTCCTAAAGTCTGTGCTGAGCAGTTTGCTTCCACAACTTGCTCAGTTAGTCAATATCTGACTTCAGACTGGAATATTCCCAAAGGCCTTGAAAACTGCTTTTATTAAGCCTTTCCTAAAGAAGAGCAGTCTGGATGCCACAGTACTGAACAACTATGGCCCATATCAAACCTGCCATTCTTAGGAAAAGTGCTGGAAAAATTTGTATAACAGCTGAGTGACTTTCTCCTGTCTAACAATGTGTTTGATGGTTTCCAGTCAGGCTTCAGGCCCCACCACAGCACTGAGACTGCTCTGATCAAGGTGACAAACGACATCCGCCTAATCTCAGACGCAGGCAAAGTCTCTGTCCTAGTTTTGCTGGACCTGACCGCCGCCTTTAATACAGTTGACCATGTGATTTTATTAAAGAGGTTAAAAGACTGAGTGGGAATCACTGGTATGGCTCTAAACTGGTTCAAGTCCTACCTTGAGGACAGGTGTTACTTTGTTCAAATTCGGAACTGCGTCTCCGACAAAATGGGTGTGACCTGTGGGATTCCCCAGGGGTTGATCCTGGGACCCCTTTTATTCAATCTGTACATGCTTCCATTGGGCCAGCTAATACGCAGCCATGATGTGTCCTACCACAAATATTCTGATGACACTCAAATCTACGTGTCGCTGACAGCAGGAGAACATGGGCCTGTTGATTTATTGTGTCACTGTATTGAACAGATCAGTCTGTGGATGCAGAACAACTTCCTCCACTTAAACTCAGACAAAACTGAAATCATTGTCTGTGGCCCACAGAAACAAAGAGAAAGTGTCATCACATACCTTCTGACACTCTCTCTGGAACCTAAACATCAGGTCAAAAATCTTGGGGTTATACTCGATTCTGACCTGAACTTCATCAGCCACATTAAATCAGTAACATCAGCAGCCTTGTACCATCTTAAAAACATTGCCAGAATCAGAGGAATAGTCTCTAAACCAGACCTAGAAAGACTTGTCCATGCTTTTATCTCTAGCAGGTTAGACCACTGCAACAGCCTTCTCACTGGGCTTTCTAAACGGGCCTTAAGACAGCTTCAGAACATCCAGAATGCTGCTGCTCGAGTTCTGACCTAAACCAGGAAATATGACCACATTAGTCCAGTGCTCAAGTCTCTGCACTGGCTTCCTGTCACTCAAAGAATAGACTTTAAAACAGCCTTGCTTGTGTACAAATCTGTTCATGGTTTAGCCCCAAAGTACATATCTGACATGTTAGAGGCCTATGAACCAGCCAAGACTCTGAGAACCTCAGGTAGGGGCCTCCTGCTGATGCCCAGAGTCAGGACCAAACAAGGGGAGGCTTCATTCCAGTTTTATGCTCCTAAAATCTGGAACAGTCTTCCTGAAGAGGTGAGACAGGTTTCAACTCTGCCGTTGTTTAAATCCAGGCTGAAAACAGCCTTATTTAACTGTGCATATAGCAACTGAGAATATTATTACTGTCGTAGTACAATTCAAAGTGTAAAGCACTTTGAATTGTCTTGTACACAAAAATGTGCTATACAAATAAACTTGCCTTGCCTTTGTTCCATACAGCTAATGTCTGTTGTTTACACTGACTGAACCAGACGGTTTTACTTTTAATACAAAAACTGAGCTTGATTCTTTCACTTTGCACTTGTTCTTCTGTTGACGTTCTCTCGAGTGTTATCTAAAATCGTTTTTTTTGGTCTCACATTCCAAGTCCGCCTCTTTACCCTTTTTATATTTTGTCAAACGATCTGCTCCGAATAAAGATCTGTGGGCAGGCGAGCATGTAAGCTCTCCCACACTGCCTACGAGAGATCGAGCCCCGCTGCACGATGACCAGCTCAAATGTCCCACGTGTGCAAAACAAGACTTACAAAGTCTCCATTTCCTCCTCCTACTGTTCTCTCCATCCTTACCTACTGTACTCTAGCTCCAGGATTCCCATTTTCAGCTCTGCAGGCACGATTACCATAGGCAGCTGGGGACACTCAGTGTTTTTCTACACCTAAAACCCCTGATAGTCTCATGTAGCACCAACATGTCCTATGTTTCTCTGGCTGCTAATCCCTGGGATCTGGAGACACGGCTGGGTAATGACTGAAATGATCACCCCTGATACTTGGCAATCACCCCTCACCAGCAGCTACATCACCTCATATCGATCCAATGCTTGGACTAAAGCAGTCCGCTGAAAAAAACAAAACTCAGATAAATTCTATTGTTTAAACCAGTTCTTTTTGATTAAACTTTAATGTGACTGCAATGCATCTTTAACAACTTTTTGAGAATGTAAAACCAAAACTAAGGGATGTTTTGGATTGACTAACATTGACAAAGATATACAATAAGAGATTAGAGGTAAATTGTGAGGTGAAGGGCAGATAAGATGTAGGAGATATGAAATAAAAGAGGCATGAAGAAACTGAGGTACCAGGGAACTTGATAGAGCATCTTTAATCTCCTGAGTGGTGTCAGAAGTTTGGCCTTGGATTCACTCAGAAACCAAGATAAAAGTCCCTAAAAAAAACTTTCAACAACTTCAGCAGCTAGATTCAAATCTCCACAGGCCACACTTGCTTGCCGCTGATAGACGCCAGCTCATTTACAGAGAGTAGACAAGGTGTGTGTGTGTGTGTGTGTTTGAAGGGAGGAGGAGGAGGGGGGGGTTTATGCAACCTAAAAGCTACTTTCAGCGTATAATGTAATGTAATGCAATCCTTTATTAGTCCCACAGTGGGGAAATTCACAATTGGTGTAATCAGACCGAGGCAGCCATTTGGGGCACAAGGTAGGCAGTACCGCAAAGGGTCTTGCCTGAGGACCCACACTGGATGCTGTGGTTGGTTTTTCCCATGTGCTGGATTTGAACCCATGACCTCAGATTGGATGTCAGGTGACCGTCTGCTCTTCTAGAACTGCAAAGACTCTTACTGACCTTGACAACTAAATTTTGTCCAATCCATGTATGCAATTTGTGGATCTCATGGAGCCTGAGGATAGGCAGTATTTTTACACTGCGTGAATCATCAACTGCAAACCTAATTCAGTCAGATCTCTCAGGGTTGTGTTAGAAGCCGAGTAGTTCGGGCACCATAAACTACTCGGCTTTTTGGATGCAGGAGATCAAGGAGTATAAAACACAAACTTTCTTAATTTCTGCTGCGAAAAGACCTTTTGGTGAAATAAAAGTAAACGGAAGCAGGAGGAGACTCAAACATGTTTAAGACAGAAACCTGAAACAGGCAGTAGTGTAATGGGACTAGAGGCTATAGAATAATAGTAATAGCTACTAATGTCTGACCACATATCAAACTTATTCAACTTTAGCTTCAAAAATTTAAATATGCAGATTTATCCCAAAAGCTGCTGAGAAGAACAGGGATGGAAGGGCCATCTTCCAATCAGACCATCAGGTGTTTATTGGAGGTGGTTGAATGTACTAAAAACTGGATTTCGCTAAATAAAATGTATCTCAACTGGTTGGCAAATTGACAAGAGGGGTTGGGTGTCGCTGCTCTGACTTTTGTACATGCAATGGTCCTAACACCAGCAGCATTCAGTGTGGGTCCTTAAGCAAGACCCTTTGCACTACTGTGTGTTTTCTAAGTTGCTTTGGATACAAGTGTCTGCTAAATACATAAACATAACATACACTTACCGGCCATTTTAGTAGGTTCACCTGTCCAACTGCTTGTTAACGAAAATTCCAAATCAGCCAATCACATGGCTGCAACTCAATACATTTAGGCATGTAGACGTGGTCAAGACGATCATGCTGCAGTTCAAACCGAGGATCAGAACGGGGAAGAAAGGTGATTTAAGTGACTATAACGTGGCATGGTGGTTGGTGCCAGACAGGCTGTCTGAGTATTTCTGAAACTGCTAATCTACTTGGATTTTCATGCACAACCATCTCTAGGGTTTACAGAGAATGGTCTGAAAAGGAGAAAATATCCAGTGAGCGGCAGTTCTGTGGGCTAAAATGCCTTGTTGATGCCAGAGGTGTGGGGGAGATTTTCTTGGCAGTCTTTGGGCCCCTTAGTAGCAATTGAGCATTGTTGCAATGCCACAGCCTACCTGAGTATTGTTGCTGACCATGTACATCCCTTTATGACTAAAGTGTACCATCTTCTGATGGATACTTCCAGCAGGATAACGCACCATCATGTCATAAAGCTCAGATCATCTCAGACTGGTTTCTAGAATATGACAATTAGTTCACTCTACTCACCAGATCTCAATCCAAAAGAGCACCTTTGGAATGATTTCCATCATGGATATGCAGCCGACAAATCTGCAGCAACTGCATGATGTTATGTCAATATGGAGCAAACTGTCTGAGGAATGTTTCCAGTACCTTGTTGAATCTACGCCACAAAGGATTAAAGTAATTCTGAAGACAACAGGGGCTCCAACCCGGTATTCGCAAGGTATGCCTAATAAATTGGCCGGTAGTTGTATTCTCGATTTTTTTTGTCAGTCCATAAATTAATTGGTGGATTTCTGGGACTGTAAATTCAATTGACTTTCATAATTTTCAAAATCCTTACAGTCAAGAAACACCCTTCATAGCCAAACATACCTGCGATTGGTTCAATATAGTACTGGTTTATAGAGATTCAACACAGGATACAGGATAGCTAGCATTTACTCCTTGGCATTTGTCTCTTCTATGTTACACCAAATGGCCACATAGCTGTTTGTGAAAGAAGAAAGTGATTTGATTTGGCGTTTATATAAATATTTTAAATTTGATCAGACAATGGGATGAGGCCCCAGAGCTATACTCTGATCCATACTCTATAATCTCATGTTAGTACAAACCATATTATCAAGATATGTAGAACCTTTTATTTAAACCAATGATTTAGTTTTACAAACTCCCTGTTTATTTCCATCAATGAGCTTCAGACATATCCTCATGTGAATGTTGCATGCTGTATGTCTTGTTCCACTGGATCTGTAATCCCAGCTCTATGGTCTGATGGATGAAGGTTTGAAAACAGGTGGTCACTGAAAGTGGCATTAAAAGCTTTTCTCTTTAAAAACGACAATAATATATGTTTTATTTTAACTAGTACACACTAAACATGCAACAGGCTACAATGGAGCTTTGTAAACATTTCAGGGTGATGTGTGGGAAGAAGTTTGGGTGTAAATTAGGCCATTGTATGAACTTGAGCTGAACACTATGCAACACACCTAATGTAGTCGTTTATTTAAACCAGAGCAAGCTATACTTGGTGGCTTTGTTAATGTGAGTTATATATGAATATTCAAATAGAGTCTAATGAATGGTTGCAATGAATCAAAAGTTTAGTGATGCATTTAAAAAAAACAAAGATGCGTTTGGAGTTGAGAATGTTGGAGCTTAAACCAAATCCAAACAACAATTTACTTGAAGAAAGTGTTCATCAGAATCTGTCAGGCCAGGGGGGGAGGGGGGGTTTGGGTGAGTGAAGAAGGCCATAATGAGTTCTCCGAATGAACAACCGGGTTTCACGGCTGAGATGGGAGATGCTGCTGCCGATGCAGCAGGAGGATGATTCACCTGTCACTGTTTTTATGGATTCTGAAAGAACTCGCATGACATCTTGGCAAGTGTTTACCTGCCAATATATAGGGTGACTCTGCTGGAAAAAAATAAAGGCTGTGCTGCCTTGAAAAGCCATTCTAGCAGAACAGATTGTGGTGGGAGCGCTGGTGTGGCTGTAATGACTTTAAAACAAGCATCTCCATCTCAATCCGTTCCAGATTTCATCGTCCCTAGGCAACCTGACGTCGGATAAGTCATTCTGCAGAGGAGAATGGGGGACTGATTTCAGGGTCCAGATGTGCCAAGATGTTGCCCAAGGCTGTACCAGCTGCCAAAAACGCCCTGCAACACCGACTGACCACAGACAGCTGAATCCGACTTTTCTCCAAATGTTCTCCTCTTTGTTCTTTTTCCTCCTGTAACACCATTATTGTCAGAACATTTCCGTATCTGCTTTTTGTTTTTACAACATACTTCATATTATTGTTGCTAGCTGTATGCAATATGAGGCGTACAGTAGGGCACTGTGCGGTCTGTGGGAGCATCTGTGAAATCAAAAGGAGTTTAAGACACAGCTGAGACGAGGATCACTCAGTGGAGCAAGCATACAGAGGGAACAAAACTCCATTTCACACACAGCAACGCAATCTCACAACCAAAGACACACACACACAGCCAAATCCCAGACGAGAGATTTAGGGCGCGCTTGTGCACGGCGATCGCCCGGATGATGAATGAAGCCCACACACGCCTGGAAAACAGAGCAGGACCACTTCGACCTTGGTTGCAAACATGCAGGGGAGAGAGCGAGAGGTGCGGTGAGGAATGAGAGGAGACGCAGGCCCTTCTATCCCCCATGTGTTCCTTCATGCTTCTTCGTTTGGCTGCAGGAGAAACGAGCGCAAACCAGCTTGGCCCAAAATCCAACTTTCAAAAGGTTTCCGCCTTTAATAGCAACAGATTATCTCACTTTCAGACTGCTTTGCAACATGCTGTAATGAGTGCATGTGAAGCATGAGTGACAAGAGCAGGGAAGGATCCACTCAGTGCATTTTAATGTCACCCGAAGCATCTGGTTGGAACTCATGAGCACTGCGCTGCTGTTGCCGATGACGAACGAGGGAGACGGAATATCGAGGACACCTCACCGACCTTCCCCGAAGGTGCTCTGTTGTTTTAAATGCACTACTTTTGGTTACGTGTAGCTAATAAATTACTGCGTATAAATACACTGGGCTGCACTGAGACCGCTGGGACTCAAACAAACAGAATTATTTGTCCTTGCCGGTGTGATGAATCTAACCAAAGCTGCTGTGTTCTAGTAAAAGGAGATGCAATCCATGAAAGGTGATACATGGAGCGATGAACACGAGCCTCTGCGCTGATAATGGCCCGGCGTGATGATACAGAATCCATCCCGCTGCATCCGACGTGCACGCGCTCTGAACTCTGACTCATCTAAGATGTAATCTCTCCAGCATTTGCGGAGCTCCATTAAGGCTGCACAGCGCTGACAATTAAACTTCGAAGCCCATCAATCAGAATGATTTTATCAACGGGGCACTTTGCTCCCAGTGGCCGACCCCGACAGGTCACGCCGGGCCGGAGAGGAGATGACAGCCAAATAATCCATAAACATAATGAACATCAATATTGAAAAGATGACAGATGAGGCTGCCAACAGAGGCCGGGATTCAATTTCTATTCTTCTTTCTTCCTGCAGGAGCCCAGATCGCTTTTCACAAAGTCATTTATCAGCCAGGAGGCCAACAAAGGGAGGCCGAGCTGCAACATGGGAGCCAACGGCGGTTGTTCCACTGACGCAAATGACAAAATGAGTCAGGCACGCAACAATAATGACGACGATATAAGTAATGACACCGTCCAGGTTAGGGGAACTGCTCCCATGAAACCAGATCGCCTCCCAGTCGTCCGAGCATGACGTGTGCGTCGCTCCAGAGCTGAGACTGAAGGTCGTCATAAATACTGTCATTTTAATAAGATATTAAATTTTTAAGGACTTAAGGAATTTAATAAAACACTTTTAGTAAAGAAAGAGAACACGATTAAGATGAATAACGAGGTAGCTAATATAGTCACCAGGACAGAAACAGTTTCTTTGTTCAAAATCTATCAAAAATAAAAATAATTTAATATAAATGTTCAGTGATAACTGAAAAAGATCATTAAATTCAATTTTAATCCGTTCAAAAAGAAACCCCAGATTGGATCAGAAAAACCAGACGGTGCGTTGTGTTGTTACCTTTACAGCAAGAATGTTGAAATCAACACCTGTCTGTTCATTAGAGACCCGTTCACTGGATTCTCAGGACCCGAGTTTAATAATAAAACTGAATATTCAGTTTCTGAGCTCTGCAATTATTTCCTTCATACAAATCTGAACCCAAATACAGCATTGAAATACATTTTCAAGCTACTTAACTCTCCTTTATTTTAAATTAAAACTTCGATTCTATTTTCCCAATGATATCATTCAGTTATGCTGTGTATGAATAACCTTGCTCTGCTGCCTACAAAGTCGGTCCAAAAATAGCAAAAATACTAAAAATCTCTGCGGGCGGTTTATGATGCCCGGTGCTGCAGCGAACGTCAGAGAAAAATCAACTCTGAATGAGATTGAATAAGTCCATCCACAGTCACGTGTATTTTCCTGTGTTTTCACCAAAAACATCCAAGCAGCAACGTTTAGCATTTTCACAATCCTGCTGTGCGTTTGCAGAGTATTTTTCCGGACCTTTCGTTTTCTGTCCTTTTTATCCTGAACCATGCAGAAGTTGCCCTGAAGCGATCAGAACGGACATTCGGCGGCAAGAAGTGCAACAGAAGCAGTTTGATTTTACTAATGCATTGTGACAAACTGCTGGCATCAACCCAAACATTTACTGTCAGTTAAGATGTAAAACATTAATGTTCTTCCTCGCCACTTAATTTTGGGTCTAATTAATTTTATATAAACGAGGCAGCCCAGTTGAGCTGAAGAAATATCGGCCCAGTATTTTCCTCTCCTTCCACTCTATCTTCCTCCACTTCCCTTATTTGCCCTCATCGTCAGAGCGGCCAAAGATTCTGAATTTCCCATCCATACCTCACATCGGCACGCTCGTTGGAAATTCAATTAATTTCCCTCTCAACTGGCGGCAGCATCCAGCCCTCGCTAACCTTGTCATATTTACTCTCGGAGCTCCGGCACAATGCGGAGAATGCAGGGATGAGCTGGCAGCCGGTTATAAACACCCTCTCGTTTTTTCTCTCCCTGTCTTTTTCTACTCACTCTTCTGGAAAATTGTGTTGCACTCTTGTGTTTTTGCTTTTTTGAGTGGTCCTTGTGCAGAGAGGAAGGCTCTTGTCCTATGGGGCCCGTTTAGGCCTCTAGCAGCTCAACTATGAGCAGAACAATGTAATAAAAGATTCTTGACTAATTGAGATATTTACACCTGTTACCTTTTCTGTTCAGGTTCATACCAGAATTAAGGCCTTTCACCGTTCATAAAAAAATTATATGTGCAATGTTTTCAAGAAGTTACAGAAGAATAGGAACTCTCATACAAACAGAAATCTTGGTAACAACAAATCGTCATGTCAAGAGTTTTAGAAACCCATCTGGTCTCTAATGTTGCATTTGAAATTTTTTCCCACCACAGCTTTTTAGATATCGGGACTTTGATTAGACCTTTGCCACTCTGTGAATTCTGTCTTTTTTGGCCATTCTGTTGCAAAACAGCTGCTGTGTTTGGGATCATTTTCCTGTTAATGACCCAGTTTTGTCCAAGATTCAGAGGCTGGATAGACTCACATTTGAGTAAATGGCAAAACATTCCCAAACCCTCCACATTTGCGGTGTTTGCGCTGATATTTATTTAATTTTTTTTACATGATGCTGTGCATGATGGATAAACATGTCAAATTTGTCAGTCTGTGTTTCTGCTGCATTCAGATCTAGCTCTCCAAGTCAAAGCCTGGCTGCTATATTATTTCTGGAGAGTCTTTCATTATCAAGCCAGGCTTAAAACCTTCATGTTTGGTAAAGTTTATAGTTAGTTCTCCTTTGCTTTACCTTCTTCATGTCTCACTCTATAGGGTTAAGTTATTTAAGTTATTTCTATAGTTCTGCTGCTATAGGCTTAGACTGCTGGAGGACAATCTGACCACTTCTCTCTCTGCTACTTTCTTCTTTTGTCCAATCTACTTAGTTACCGTTATTTCAACCTTGTTAACCTTTTGTTTTCTCTTAGTGTTCTTCTCTCCATAGTGGCCACACCTGGGCTGGCGTTCTGTTAGCTGAAACAGCTTCTTGGAGGAGAACATGGGCTGAGATGCTTCCAGTGATGCTCTACAACTGCTGCTATAAACTATTTTTTTCAGTTTCCTCTGCATCTATTTTAGTTTTCTGTCTCTTCAAACCACCAGTCGGTCGTGGCAGATGGCTGCTTGTACTGAGCCAGGTTCTGCTGGAGGTTTCTTCCTGTTAAAGGTGAGTTTTTCCTCTCCACTGTCGCTACATGCATGCTCAGTATGAGGGATTGCTGTAAAGTCAACAACAACACAAGCCATTGTTTCTGTCTGCTGATTCCAGAGGAGTGAATGCTGCAAGTCAATGACTCCATGAATCTGCTGGAGTTCCTTAGATTGGAAACTTTTTCAAATTGATATGTTTGTGATTCATCTTTGATTTTAATTGATTTTCTTGTAAAGCACCTTGTTGTAAATTGGCGCTATATAAATAAATCGATTCTTGATTCTTTATTTAAATCTTCCCAAGAAGTCATTGTGCTGCAGGGTTTGTTGTACATATTAACCACTCACATGTTAACAAAGGTCTGTGAAATCTAAGATGGAGCTCTTGGGTTTGAGGTCATTTCTGAGCTTTACACTTCGAACATGGGCTGAATCTGCTGAGATGTTTACTAATGTGAGGTTTGTCATCTGTCCTGGATATTTTACACTCGGTTTAAATCTTTGTAAATCTGTTTTAAAAGCTTAGAGATTGACGAGGAGCAATAATTGCTTATATACAGTCCATGCTAATAAGGTCCTGTCTTAGCATTGTGGTAACACACACCTGTATGCCTCAGAACAACAACCTGGGTCTTAAAGCAAACCAATAGATCCACACACACACACACACACAAGATCCCAGCCACTTTCGGGAGCATCCCTGTCTTTTTATTAAACTCATAACAAATGAATAGTAAACCAACATTAACAAAACAACAGCTGACTATTGGCTGTTTTTCTTATCTCATGCTATGTTTGTCCAGGAGTGTAATTATTTGGTGTAATTAGTTATTACATGGAGGCATGGCCGCCGGAGCTCAAGCAACCTTTGTACTGTTCATGAATAGCCAATGATCACAGCATTAGATAATATAAAAGTCATTAATGTCCTTTTGTCCAATAAGCCTCGTCTCTTTCATCACTCCCAGCTTCTATGTCTGAATGGAATCGACTTGTCAAACAGCAGGAGACACATTTTCTCTCAACTCATTAGTTTTGTTGAAGCAAAGTTTTATTTCTTTGAAGAAAGCATTATCTGAGTGAAGTTAAAAAGCAGTAAAATGCTTTTTGTTTTGGCTGCCTGCGTGCGTGCCTGCGTGCCCACAGGGAAGAACAAAGAATCAGCAGAAAAAGACACAGAGAGAGAAAAAAACATTTCAATCTGAAACAGAGATTCACGTCATTATTCAGTTTCAGAAAATGCTTTGATGAGGATTATTACCGAGCCATGCTGTTAAATTTACCGTGACGTTTCCATTAATTTAAATGATGGTTTAGTGAGACATTATAGAGCATGATTAGGTGAGAGCTGCATTAGTAAAGCCTAACAAATAGATCAAAAGGAGGTTTAGCATTAGGTGAGGAAATCCTCGTCCTGCAGAGACAGGGCAGAATTTCCTTTATTAGTGTATCATGCTGTGCACTTTTTTCAGGCCACCAATTCATCCATGGGTTGCAGACTAGCTGCTGAAGTGTCGTAAAATCTACCCAGTTTGACTTTACAACCATTTCACAGTTTCAGAAATTCACTTCAGTCAAGGTATAGGCTGCAGTTTGGGGGCTCATTCCTTTCTGCTGCCGCCACATGCGAAGAAATGTAAAAAAACGTAATCTAAATTGGTGCAATCTAAACAAAAATAATTTCATTTAATAGTTGCAAAGGCTCTAATCCAGGGGTTTCCAAAATGTCGATCACAATCGATCGAATCCATTCTTCCATTTGTTTTTTGATCCACATACCAGAAATCTGCCCATTCAAGCAGGAGTGCACACTCTACTTTAGCTTTAAATCTAATAAAAATATGCTTCATCCTAACAGCACAAAAAATAAAATAATAATGATTAAATAATATAAAATAAATAGGAGTTTTGCATTTTTTTGTGGGTAGGTCCTTTAGGATCAGTCATTTTTTAAGTAGCTCGTGAGCTCGAAAAGTGTGTGCACCCCTGCTCTAGTCTATGAAGTCCTCAATAGGTTCTCCAGAATCCAACCAAGTTTCTCATCTAAGTTGCACAGATGTTTAGTTTTAATAAGCAGAGGTTTTTTAAAAAAAAAAGTCAAGCTTCACCGTATGGAAAAAAGTTATGAATAAAAGTGCCAAGCTAAGGTTAACTGTCTGGGGAACTTTTATATAACTTTTCTGAGGGGACTTAGGCAATGATTGTGTGTATAATTAAACTGGCATTGCTCCAGCCTACTACTAAATCATGAGTGTTTTAACCAGCTGGCCTAATCTATTCAATTAGAACTATAAATATAACAAACTTCTTTTTATACTATGGAAAGCAGCTATTCAGAAAGCTTTTTTGTGCACATGGACTCCAGATATGCAGCCCCTACCACCACTCCCCCCCAAAATAAGAGCGCTTCCATTCTGCTACTTACTGCTCTGAGCGATTTAAAAGCACTTCAGCCTCTTTTGCTGCAAAGGAACTCTGCTGGCTTATTTCATTGGGAAAGCCAAATTATGCTTTCACTGTAGCTTTCAGAGCTCAAAAGACGACATATGGAGTCTCTTTAGTAGGAGCTAGACATATAAAGAAAAATAGTCAATCTATTAAACCAAATGACGCTTTTGGCTTTTTAAAACTGAGAAAAACTTTCAAAATGATCTTATTTCCAGATGGTCTCATGAGGGTGATATGGTAATATCCAAGAAACCTGTAATTGAAATTTGATGATAAACAAATGTGCTCTTTTTAACAGAAATGGGACCAAAAGATAAACATTGTTCAAACTGTATGTGTTTTTTTCAGAGAATGCACTTTACAGTTCAGCAAATCTTCACACTCTAACGATTTATTCAGATTTTTCGTTACTGCTGAATTACTTTTAAAAGCCGTGTTTCAGCATCAAAAACCAGATTGTCTTCAGGCAAATGGTCTAATAGGACAAAGAGCGCAGATGTTCCAGTATTAAAACAAGATCCAAAGAGAAAATACAACAGCAGAATACATATATAATCTTCGTTCTGTCACATCTGGAGATAAAACAGGGTAATGTACGTTTTCTTTATTGACCTGAAAATGCACACCAGTTACTGAAAATGTATAGCCTACAGTTATGGCTTCAGAGCTGATGTTTTTTCCTACATCCAGCATATATTAGTAGTGTAGTCATGTACAAATGTTATGCAATTGTTTTTGAACTGTATGAAATTGTAATAACTTTTTTGAAATACCAGAATTACACAATTTTTAAGTTAAGTTGTACGTGTTAGAAGCTTTCTAACACCTTTCAGAAGTGCCTACTATCATGCAAAACCCCTTCAGGGATGCCTTGTAAACTTTAGATACCTTGTAGCCATGGAAACTTAGTTAAAAGAAGAAAACATTTAGAAAGTATCCAGAATATCAACCTATCACTGCCACCCTATGTTCACGCATCTATGCTATTATACAAACGTGATTATTGGTCAAGGAGGGCGTGATGTCTGCCTATATCACACTTCAAACCAAGAAACAACTCACCAGGAACTTTGATGTGATTCCACTTTAGTGTAATGTTGATTTTTTCATAATTTAGGATGTATTTAGAAAAATGTTTATAGCTCAGTGTAGCTGTTGCTCTTCTGAGACGACCGTGGCTAGAGGCGGACATCAGAGAACACGCTTTGAATCCTATGACTGCGTACTGCTCCATAGAATGGAATAAATCCAGTCACTCATCAACTTGTGGCTGCACACTGCAAATCAGCTGGTTAAATAAAATGCTCTCAGATACTTTTTTTTTTGGTTACATGAAAGAATAAATGTAGATGTTTTCATTTATACTGGCCTGTAAAAAAGGAGTAAAACGTTTTATTTACTACGTTGTTTATCAGACATTTCCTGTTTCAGCTTTCATCTAATTATGAAAACAACATTGACTTAATTATTTCAGTTATTTAAGTAACTTTTTTTTTTTTTTGACAAAATCATTTGAAGTGCAATGGCGGCACACTTACAGTAATAGCAAGAAGGTTCATGGTTTAAAGTAACACTAAAGAAGTTTCGGTTGGTTTTTGAGGCCCCAGTGTGGACTAAAGCGGTAGCGTTTTGCCTGAAGGAAGACTGCATTTCCCATGAGAACCAGCTTATAGCGTGTTAAAATCCTGATCAGTTGGATTGAAGTACATTTCTGTTTCCAGTGTCTGTGTGAAGGATGAATAGCAATGATGGGGGTCATGAATCTAATTGTGGTGAAACAATGTCAGATGATGATGTTGAAGATAAGAAACTGGGGAAGTGACTAATGCAGTAAAGCAGTCAGCATGTTTGTAGCTGTTTTATGTGGAAGGCAGGGTTCCTGCCACCCTCCTCAAAGCTGCTTAGTTCCAGTTAAAGCGATACAGACCCCCTTTGGGCCATGACAGAGGCATCATTAAACGAGCTGTAAGTCGACGTGTGATCACAAAGGTTATGAAATTTTTTTGTGATGGTTGAAATGTTACTTAGTGTTACTTGTTGTCTAATTCTCATGTATCCATGATTTTTGTATTAATTTAGGTGAAGCACTTTTTCAGCAATTACTGTTTTATAAATAAAAGTCATTGCTGTTTTTTACTAAAGCTTCTCCGACTGAGATGATCTAATACAATCTCACTGCATCAAAAAATTCAATTGTAGCTCAGAAGAAATTACAACATTAGACTCCAGGGAGAATAAGCAAGCTTAATAATTATTTCAACCGTTTGAATTAAGTTTACTAAGGAATACAACAATTTACAAGTGCAAGCCCCCCCCCCCTCCCCGTCTTCTTCACTTTGGTGCAATGTTGCCCTCCTGTCCCCTTCACCTGCTTGCTCAGTGACACAAGATCTCAGGAAATGTCCGCCTCCATCCCGCAGCCCCCTCTGCACAGACTCCACCGGTGTCAGCTGGTTGCAAAGTCAACCCCAGACATGCCACTTGTAATATTCCCCCCACCCTGTTGGGCCACGCTCACATTGCTGAGCTCTGGAGTGGAGCCTTGGACAGACGGAAGGCTGGTGAAGAGTGGTAGGATTTGGTCTCGGAGGCGGAGGAGGAAAGACTAATCTTGTGTGCACAAGACCACCAGGGGAGGATTGGCCGGGGCTTAGAGATATACAGGGAATAGAGAATTGGAAACCAAACCAGGTGAGCAGAAAAGAGCCAGAGAAACACAGCAAGTGCTGTGTCAGAGTTTGGAAGACATTAGTGGAGGGAGGAAGTGGAAACTAGCGTGCTGCAACAAATTTTGTAATACCGTGCCGAGCGGTCAACCTGTCGGCAGAGTCCATTTTTCAAGAAATGAGCCATGAACTCGCTCAAACCGGCACTGACCTGTTAGTACGCTGTGCTTATTTATATGCACGGTTAACAAAGGTTAATATTCATTTAGAGTGGAGCTGCAGTGCAGCTATTTGTGTGACTAAAAACATTTACACTTCATTTTGTCCCTTTAAAAAGAAAAAGCCCTTACCTGAATGCAGCAAGTAGCTGCCAATTCAAACACTTCTTTTCTTTTCTTCTTCACTGCTGGTCATAATCAACATCAACACATGTATGATGGTTTTTCTCATGTGACAGATCTCTCTGATCTATCATGCCCTTTTATATAATGGCACGTGTGATGAGGGTAATCTTCATAAAATCTCTGAAGAATATCAGAAGACGACTGAATCCGGTTACATTGAAAAAGGAAGGTTATATTTAAGGTAAGTACCTTTAGGTAGCCCACAAAAGCTTGGATACGCATCATTGCAAAAACAAATCATACATAATTACTGTTTGATGTGTTTAAATAATCACATATTTTCCTACCAGATTTCAGTTTTATTGCAATTTTACCCCCTAAATATCAATAGATAGGTATAAAAATTGAAAAGTATAAAAGATAAGCTAAAAAGGTAATGTACTTAAGTTTAAATGGCAGTTCATCATCATAGTTTTAGTTTTTATTGTAATAAAAATATATTGTGGGCTTATTGTTGCAAAATATGTTGACATATATAGTTAACACATCCATCCATCCATCCATCCATCCATCCTGTAATGCTCATCTGTGGTTGAGTGGATCCTAACCAGATGCCCCAGTGACCCCAACTGGCTCCTCTTGATGTGGAGAAGCAGCAGCTCCACTCTGAGCCCCTCCCTGCTAACCAACCTTTTTTACCCAATATCTACAGAACAGTGAAATACCCAGAAGAAAAAACTTCTCTCTGCCATTTTTCTCCACAATATTGTGATTTTGGTCACTAACCAGAAATTGTGGCCATAGACTTCGAAACGACGGAACATTTCTAGTGCAGCCCATTAATCTAACCCGTACGTTTTTCGCCTCATTTGTTACCTAAACACAAAGCTATCTAACCTTCTTTACTCAAACCAAAACCTTGTCCCTGACCTGGAAAAATAAACTACCCTTTAGCACCAACACCATTTATTTGGAGGTGCTGATCTTCATACCGACCACTTCACACTCGGTCGCACACTATTCCAGCAAAAGATGGATATCTGGGTGAACTAACAGGATCATGTCATCAACAAAGAAAAGATGTGACAGATTTGTCTTAAGGACATAAAAAATTTACCAAAGTTGGCAATGCAGACCCAGCTCAGGCACCGGTAGTTCTGGGGCGTAACGGGGACCTAACCGGGCTCCCACAAAATAGACTTAAACTAGCTGGATAAACTCCCATGACCTTGCTGAGTTAGTAGAGCTGGTCCAGTGTTCCATAGCCAGTGTGAAAACCATACTCCTTAATCAAAATTTTAATTCTCCAGAACCACAGAACAGACGTAACAACGACCCTTAGAAGTTTGTACACTGTATTGTTTGAGAGAACAATGTTACACCATTGTTTGTCGTGTTTATTCAATTTCTCACCCACTTACTGGGTCTTTGTGTGAAAATAATTCAGAAAGGACTAAATGCACCTCTTTCAAATAAAACTAGTCGAACGCTTAGACCCCATAGTAAAATGATTGTGACTAAAGCAGCATAACAACAGAGTCGGAGACACTGATGGGACAAAATACTTGAGTTTTTATAATCCAGTACTACAGCAGAAATGTCATTACCGGCTCTTCATCGTTCTCTTGCTGGTGCTTTTAGGTAATTTGAGAAAATCAGCAGGGGCATGAAATGAGAAAATAGAAAGGTTGAGACTTACATTGTGTTGCTTCAACTGTGAACCGTGTACTGCAAGATTGCTTTTGGTAAAAAGAAAGAAAAAAAAACAACACAGCTGTCTTATAAGATTAGAAAAGTACGCAGTCAGAGAGGCTTGTTAATCAACCTGTCAGCTGTTAATTAACCCATTCTGTTCAGTTGTGACAGTAATGCTTTCTGTATCAATCAAGTCTTATAATCAGCGCTATAATCATACTCTCCTACAGGCTTGTAGGAGAGTGTTTCATCCAATATCTTAAAACCACACAAATGAGATTTATGTTGAGAGTTCTAAACATGTTAACTAAAATGGAGCATTGATTTATTGATTAGCTGATTCCATAAGCGATAAGAAAACACATTCTGCAAATTTAACTGCAAAGAGAATTTCTACGGAATGTTTAACATGACACGTTTCGCCTGAACAAAATGCAAAAGAGGCAGCGGTTAGATGTTAGTCCACAGAGACTCTCTAACTCAACAAGACTCATTCAAAAGGCTTCACAGAGTAAACATCTAAACTAAATGAGACGGCGTAATGACTTGATGTTTTTTCTTTCTCAAGCCTCAAAGCTCAAACATCAGAGTTAATCCACCTCCATAACTCGTCGTAATATTCTGAGGCTTCCCTCCACCATGCTACACTCATGCATCGCCTCTGTAAATGCAATTCCAGCAAGTAAATAAACAAGTGAACTGTCCCTCTGCCAATCTTTCATTACGAGCAGCAAAGTGATCTGCTCCTGTGATGTAAATAAACCGCCAGCCGCACCGCGCCGCACTCTCCCAAAGCCAAGTGTTGAAGTTTTCCCTCTAAGAACACAAAGCATTGAGTCTAACCCTGTTTAACGCCACGGGGGGATTCACCCGCTCCTCCTGAGACGAGCTCTGAAACCCGCAAATAAACAGCCTTCAGACGTTTACATATGGATCACGCCACCGCTGAAGGCCTCCTGAGAGCGAGCGCTAAGCTCATTTACTGCGCCAATGCAAAGATTCAGGAGTGGCTGCTCGGCTTTATGATGACTGACTGAGGGGAATATTCAACATGCAGAAGTGAAGGAAAATATTCCAGGCTATGCTGGAGAAATATTATGACTCTAGAAAGGCAGGCCGTGCTATTCTCCTACAAAACCAGTAATATTACATCTGTTATTAGTACTGCTTACATGATAATATTAACTATTGTTGTGGTAGGTGTTTCCAATGATATTATAGTTTCTTTAGTGTCTTTTTCAGCTGCTTATACAGCCCTGATCAAACTTGGATGTGCTTGAGGTATCAAGAGGTCTGTAGGTAATCCTTCAAGGTACATCACTTAGATCGTGGACTGGACTGAGATCTGGAATACCTTGAGGCCATTTAAAGGCGCAGAGTGCATTTTGGCATTTTAGTTCCTCAAAGCTCCTCTGAACCTCTGAAAAATGCTTCAGACAGATCTATAATAAAGGCAGAAGTCAGGGTTTAACAGCAGATCATCACTTGGACCATCACACTGATTCCACCCGAGTTTGAATCCCAGCACAATCTTTCCATCCAGAGATTGCATGTTCTCCCTGTGAAATCATGGCTTCTCTCTCTTTGCTTTGGCTTTCTCCCATGTTCCAAAAAACAAAAACCACAGTTTATCTGTCCTTCCGGAAAGTGAGCTAAGGTGTGAATGTGCACTTATCCTGTCCTGTGTTTGTCTATGTCCCCTGCGACATATTGGTGACATGTCCAGGTTGTACCGCTCCTCCCATCGGACGACGACTGGAGACGAGCGCCATCAGATCAACGGATGAATGGAAAACAGGAATCTTTGGCTGTCGATCCAACCAGAGTGAATTTTAGGAGCTCAAGTTGTTTGTAGAATTGAGAAGAAAGTTAGAAAAAGCTAAAGTAAAGCTGCTTGCTTTACTGCATCATGTATTTTGATTTTTTTTTACAGGGTAATAAGTCATACGGGTGGAGTTCTTGTGATGAAAATAAAACTTAATGGAGGAAAAAAAAAATCAGTAAATGTAGTTTAAGAGCCATTCTACATCACTGTACTGTAGCAATGTTGGTCGCTATTAACCAACCTCTACAATAATAATATTTTAATGTTGTTGTTTTTTTACAAGAGAAAAACCATAAATACAAATTGGACTGACAGCATGTGGCAACATGTGGATGGTTATCTTCAGTTTTTGCCTTCAAAGGAAAAAGCTCAAATCACCAGAACAGCACAATACTAACATCTTGTGCTTTTGTTTAAGTGTAATATTTACATTGTTGTTCCTTTCTGTTGCTGTGATGCTCCCACATAGCAGGAAATCAGCATTGGGTTAAAGGTCACCAAACGATTAAGTGTCTGGGATGATCTCTGACGGATAGATCATTTTATCCTAGATCATGAAAAAGGTATTTTTATTAAAGGCTAGATTTTGTAGTTTATCGTTTGTTGTGCGTTCAAGGAAATTAATCAGGGAAATATAAAACTGTCTAATAAATTATCATAATTATTTATTTATAATGATCTGTTTTGTCTCAAACTTCTCCTTACATCAAATATGTATTTAGGGAGACTTTATTGATCCTTTCAGGTAAACAGCTGCAGATTATCTCCCCCACTATCAATGCAGGCAGTACAAATGGCCGGTGTATATCACCCAGCGACAAACCTACAAATAGCTACATGCCGTCCAGAGGATATTAAACCTTAGCTGTGAATATTGGATCTATATGAAGCACCGTGGCTCGGTTTTAATGTCTTACCGGGCATCAGCAGAATAATAACAGCTGCAATTATGGTGGAGATAATGAGAAAATGTTCTTCTGCAGCTACCAAGGATAAAAGCCGAAACAGGTACAGAGACATTGCTTTCGTTCCTTTTCTATATCCCTACCTTCACTATTTCCCTTGTTCTTTATTCTTCCTTTCTCTCCTTCTTTCAGTCTGTAGACCTGAAATCTAAGGCGGCAGGCTGAACCTGCTTTCTTAGAAGACCTTGTCACAGGCAAGACGATGGAAACAAATTAGCTGATTATTCAAAAATGTTAGGGGTATCGTCCAAAAGAATAAATATAGGATTAGTATCAAGGTAATATAGGTTTAAGCGTTGAGTCTGATTAGGTTGTAGTTTATGTTTATTGTCTCCTACAGTAACTGTTACGCCCATCAACATTTGGAAGTTATTAGGACCCAAATGTAAACAGGGCATTTGCAGACCCTATGATTAAGTTTGAAGTGATTGATTTAGAACAGAGGACAGAGACACAGAAAATAAGCCCAGACACCAGAGACAGAGGAGCAGTAGAAGATAATTATGACGGTACCCCAGGTGACTCCAGTCAATAGTATGAATGACAGCTGCCTGAGGACAAAAGCTTAGGTACTGAGGAGATTAGACTAATGTCAGAAATAGGAGCATGAAAATAAATAGAAGAACAAACAAACACCAAGACAACAGAGCTAAAAACAGAAAAAAGCTGAAAATACTAGAAAAGCAAGAGCTAAAATACCGAATATGGACAAACTTAAGTTCAGGGATCATGACAGTAATTAAGTTAAAGAACCATAATAAATAAAAGAAATGGTGCTTTTAGGTAAATTTGATATCTGTGGAATTAAAGGATCATTAAGTGCATAGAGAGCCCCTCTTAAAATACTCAAAAATGCATATTTTGATTGCTCACAAATCAAATATATCTTAATATGCAGTAAATGTTAAAAGTGCAAACTGTCCTGGCACAACAGTAGAAGATAAGTACAGTTTTCCTTATCTCGGCTTACAGAGCTGCTTTTTAGAGGAGTTCTGTGACAAATTCTGCAAATACTTGCAGAATTAATAATTGCAATACAAATAGTCATAGGTTAAAAACAAATAACTTCAAACGTCCATAGCTGCTATTAGTTACAGTGAATCTGATGGAAATGAATGAAGAGTCAGCTGTTTGCAAACTGTAGCTTTAAATGAATGAAAAATAAAAACTACGCAGAGGTTATATAAAAAATTACATTTTATTAAGTAGAAATGTTGTTTGTATTAATTTACATAAAACCTATGTCCACTTTCAAATATCATTAGGTTCTGACCAAACATGTGCAGAAGGATGTTTCACAGCGAGCCCAAGAGGTTTAATGCAGGTAGGCTCGTAATAAAGAAGAGTGAATTAAAATGTGTTTAATGAGGATGTGCATCCATGCAACCTTAATGTCTTTTGCATTTTACCCCTTTCTCATTGTGATTTTATTTTTAGTTCAACTGGACCAAATATCTGTCTTAATAAAGTCAAAAGTTTTTACATTAAATAATCTTGCATCTTTTGCTGGGTCAGGTAGATTAGTGAATCTTTTAATAGCAAAGATGTAGAAGTCTAACCCCAAATAAAACTGTAACATAGGCAGAAGTGAAAATGATTTTGAACGTAGAAACAAGGCGACGAGTATGCCTTCAATAGTTTTTTTCCTTTTAAATGTTGGTATACATTATCAGGAATGAGCTGAAATCTTGAACTAACTGGAGCAAATGAATCCTGCATGACGGTATTTCATCATTAACTTCTCTGGGATTAAATTACTAATAGTAAATCTCATCGACTGTTAGGTGCATGAGCTCCAATTTCTGGGTTGGGTCAGTTGTTGTCACATCTAGAGGTTATTCTTTCAACATGAAACAGCTCCATATTCATGTTGTTTTTCTCCATCAGCCACTGACACACATGAATCGTTCGACGATCCCTCCCAAACTTCCCACCAGACTTTTCTGTCCTCTCTTTTAATCCCGGTCAAATCCTGCTATTACATACAGAATTTAATCCCAATCCTCCCATCGCTCCCACCCAATATCTGCCTTGATTCGCAGCAATCCTCGTCCAGTTCCTGTGACATGCTTTCTCTGTGCCCAGTTCTATTATTTTCAGGAAAAATAATAAGAAAAAAAAAGACAATAAAATCCCCTGAAGCTCACAGGAGCGATGTTTGGACCAGAAGGTGACCTGGCGGCTCTCAGACACCCGGCGGCTGCACGAAATCCAGCCCGAACTTCACTCTGACTCGGCTCGTTCAGAAGCCCTTCTGCACACACGCAAACACACGTGTTATGTTTCTATATCCTTGATGGGAATACATTTCTATTGCCTGATACTAACTATAAAAATAACCCTAACTCAATTTACACCATAGTCATACACCTGAACCCTAAGAACAGTATTTGGACCAAGGTTTGGTCCCCATTAGAATAGCATTTGTTAAAAAAACAAGGTCCACACAAGGTAGCAAACAAACACACAAACAAACACACTTGCATTCAGCTATAGTGGAAATCTCAGCAATAATTTCAGAGTGGCATGATTGGATACATTCCCATGGAGAGATAAAGAAAAAAAGCAAATCAGCTGAGGTAAGAGATGGAAATGGAAGGAGAGAACCTGCGTGGATGAAGGGATCTAACGACTTTGCCTCCATCTCATTTGCAGATCCTCTCCCTCTCGGCCTAGATTACGTGGTTATCCCCCGTGCCAAAAGAAAGGCTTATCGGCCGAGTCGCTCCTCTGTGCTCTGCCTGAATGATATGCTCTGGGTTTCAATAAAGACCTGATCTAGAATGCTGCAAGAAACTCAGAAGCATTTTCTTTTTTGTCCTTCCTTGTGTGGGGAGCATAGAGCAACAAAACAATCTTCATTTCAGCATCATTACCTCAAGTCTGATGGAATTAAAACGCAATCTCCTAAATGGGAATGACATGCCTTTATGCTGCTGGAGCCTTTTTAAATGGCGTGTTTAAGGAGAAACACCTCATTAAAATACCTCCCCCAATGATTTTCCTGCAGGATCTGTGTTACCAGTTTTAGAAACCACATTAAATAACATTGTTACGCTGAAAAAGGGAAGCCTGTGCACTCAGTCTCTGTCTATTACTACGTCTAGAATCAACACTCACGCTGCAGCAGAGGCTGAAATTAACAATCAGAAACTTTAGATTATGCTGCCGTTTTAACTTCGTTGTGTTTGTGGTATTAATTTGATACAAATTTAGAGAGGTGGTTAAATTACTAGAAAGTGTATTAATTAAAAAAACACTAGGGATTGTTCGATAATGAATATTAAGGATGCTACCAATACTAATGTAGCAGTTGAGGCCAATAACCGATATCTACCGATGCTATTCTTTAAAAAAGTAACTACACTACCAATGTAGCCTCAGTGCTTCAGGTTAACACTCCACAATAGCATAGCATCACTATCATTGTGAAAAGACCAATAAACAAACAAACAAAAAAACAATAACATGTGACCAAACCCCTCCCCTCCAGAGACTCAAACAGAAACAGCAACAAGATGGAAACAAACATTGATTGTTAATATTGGAACATCCCCCAATAGCGATGTCGTTGCCAATGTCTCGTGCATCCCTAATAAAAACGTATACCCTAAAAAAATTACAGCACTAAATAATTAATCCTAACATCTGCTTTTATATTTTACAGAAAGGTTATCAGACATTAAAAAATACAAATGTAAAAATTCTGACATTTTAAAGACCAACATAAAATAATGTATATCTAGAAATAAATAAGGGAATTATAAAATAACAAGTTTTAGGCAGAGCAACAACCATTTCAAAAGTCTATTTTTTTGTTTCTATTTTATTAGACATCTATTTTATTTACTTAATCTTCAACTGAACTCTAAATAGCACATTAGGCTCAGCAGTTACAAATTAACATTGAAGCAACAGCAAAGTCCCACTTTGTTTTTATTCATCGTTACTGAAAATTTACTGACAGATTGTAGAGTAGCAAGAAAATTTACTAAAGTAACACTAGCAATACTTCATAATAGTTTTATTCATTAAGTACAATGTAGTAAAATTACAGCTAAAGTTACAAAATGTCCCTCAAGTCCCTGATGACGTAATTCAACACCTTCTATGACAGTAGATGACCTTACAGTACCATCACTGTTTGGACCTCTACCTTCTAGCTTTGGTCCAGTGATACAAGTTTGGAGCTGAACATTTTTCCATTACTCTCATTCCTATGCAAATATCAGAATTGGCATCTCATTGTTTTAAAAACAAATGCAATCATATAACTGCTGAGAACGAGTGCAGACATGTGCAATCCGTCATTTGTATGAAAATGCTAAACTTATTTATGGCCCAGGCTGTTTACCAAAGCTCTGCTACACTCAGGGTCCTTTTAATGTTAAAGACATTGGTGCAAAATGTCAACTTCAGCCACGTACGGACTTTTCAATAAGAGATGGTCCTTTCTGCACTCGGCTTTTACCTGCCTGCTATTAAGGGAACATATTGGCTCCATAAGTTTTTCTGTGCGAGTAAGATTTGTAGTGTTGAATAACTGAATGAGACACACACACATCGATATGGTTGGGCTGCTGGTGGTGAGCCTTATCGCTGGGCCACAAAGTGGGAAGATTAGATTACTCACTTCCCTAAACCTCTAACGTGGTTACCATAGCGATAGCCGTGTGACTGGGGCAGCCGCTCGCCACTTTGGAGGCGGTTAGACAGAACAATCACCAGGCTTACAAAGTTCATGCTGCAACGTTAGGGTTCACTTTCTATTCTATTCTAATCTGTTGATTAAACTGAAATTAAAAATGTTTACTCGCTTTATGTATGAAAGTAGAAGTGTAAAGTATCACAAACTACTGGCAGAGAAGGTCATTTAGGAGAAGAAAGGAATGGAGGATTTTGCTGAGGTTGAATTTTCACTGATTACCTCCCATGTTTTGGAGTTTCAGGTCAAAACCACATTCTAAAGTCTGGACAGTAAACACCTCCAAAGGTTTATTGTAATAAAAAAGTGCAAAGTGTGTTACATTGTTACATTTTTAACAAAGAATTTATTATTAAGAAAAAAGAGAAATATCTGGAGCAGAATAGAGCTTTTAGTATTTGTTTTATTGATGTGACAAACAAAACTGTTAAACTGTAATAATGTCTGAATAAGCATTTTGCTTTGGGTGATTTACAGAAGTCAGGCAAGTAAACTAATGAACTGCTGGTGTCAATGTTAGCATTGTAATAGGAGCATATTTAATTAGCACCAGCCACAAAGCATCAATGGATGTGCAGTGGAAATGTTGGGGGATGGATTAGCTGAAATGCAGGAATAGTTGAGACTCACTCTATGAACATCTATATCTGCCTGTTTTCATAGTTTAAACACTGTAACGTATACAGTAGACGGTGGTAACATTGGTATATTCACAAGTAGTGGCCCAAAAACCTTCAGTAGCTAAAAAATGGCCTTACCTCTACCCCTTTCTGTTTGATGGGATCACCAAATCCTAAGTCTACTTCCTGTACTTCTTTGCCTTATGTCAGTGAGGTATGCATGTTCGTAAAAGACAAGAACTACAGCTGGATATCCCCGCAGTCCTTCTGTTGTGTTTCCCATTGTCAAGGTAAATATCGTTTATAGGTGTTGTTACAGATGATGGCTACACAGTGTAGTCAGCAGCACTGTTTCCTTTTGTCCTCAACTCAATCCTGGTCTTGGGTCTTTCTGTTTAAAATTGTCAATGTTCTTCCTTTGTTGGTGTGGTTGCATCGACAATGTACGGATGAGTGGATGCATAGGTAGATGGATGGTTCTAGGGGCCAATAGTCTGAAAAACCCATTAAAAAAATATCTGACTAAGAAGAGACTTAATGGGACAACGTAGCTAAAGGAACCTGAATGTTTATATGCTTAAAATCCACTAGAGGCACAGAAATTAGTCAATTTTTTCTTCCATTTTTTTTCATTTACTTGCTGTGGGCACATTAGGAATCATCGACCATATTTGAAGAGCCAATAAAACAATAACTTTTTTATCTAATACTCCATGAGGTTATTTCTGTACACTCTGCTTCCAACAGAGGATGATCAATTGATATTGAATTCATAATCGCACCACAGTGGAACCTCGCTCCTTAATTCAAACTAATGAAGTGCTGGCAAATCCATAGTGTTGTGGGTCTGATCATTGGATTAATTACCCCAGTCAGGCTATTGTATTCCAATTAGGCCCAATGCAGTGCTCATCTTTTCATTAGTCAACACTTACCAAAAAAGAAATGTTGCACAAACACAGCATGGCACGTTAGAGTGTAAATATAGATAAAATATCTTTATATTGGCTTAAAAAGTACACTGGCTTGCAAAAGTATTGATACAGTTTAAACTTTTCCGTATCACATTATAACCACAAAAATTAATATATTTAATTGGGATTTAATGAGACAGACCAACAAAAACCTGTATACAAATGTGGAGTGGAGTAAAGTATTTTGTTTTTCTGAATTCAACCAGTTGACTTCAGACGTTACCTGAGGATTACATATGACTAAATAGAGTCCACATGTGTTTAATCTAATCTCAGTGCAAATCCAGCTGCTTTGTGAGGCCTCAGAGGATGGTTAGGAGAAGATTGGGGAGCAAGAAACATCATGACGAGGCTGAGCAGCAGCATCATGAGGTGAAGATTGATGGAGCAAAATAACAGGATAATCTTGGAAGAAAACCTATGTGATCTGAAAAATACTTGAGACTGCGGCGGAGGTTTACCTTAAAGCAGGACAATGACCCTAAGCCAGGCTACAATGGAAAGGTTAAAAAAACATATCTGTAAAAATGGCCAAGTCAAAGTTACACCAATTTAACAATCTGCTTAGCAAAGACGAACATGCAATTAAATCCAGTCACAGCTAGCAGAGACATAACCTTAAAGACTTCCAGCTGTAATTTGCTGCAAAAGATGATTCCACAAATTATCGACACTTTTGCACATCCTACTTTTCTGGGGGGGGGTTTTATCTGTAAAATGTTTAAAATCATCTTTATGTTTCTTTTCACACGGCAATGGTAGACCGCTCCATGTTGGTCTTTCACATAATATTCCAAAGAAATGTTTAATGTTTGGGGTTTTAATGTAACAAAACATGGAAAGGTTCAAGGGGCATGAATACTTTTTCAAGCCAATGCTGTTTTAGAAAAGTAAATACTGTAAGAGGAGAGTTAAATGACAATCTTAACAAAGTAGGTAATGGAGATGTCTAAAAGAGAATACTGGTAATTAGAGGGCAGGAGTCTCTGGACATCTCCGCTGAGGACACAGGGAGTGACAGAGTCATTTTTTACCATTTACTGGGAGAAATGGCTGAGAGGACTAAGAAACACTGCTCTGACCTTGACAAAGAAATTCATTTAGATAAGCGTTGGCCTTGGACCTAAAGTCAAATTAGGCAACACTGGTGCCTGCAGCACACACATCATGACAGTTTAAAATCTGCGAGTTTACAACCGCAGGCAGGAGAGTCCTGCTGACTCATGACCAGAGCTGGAACTGGTGTAGCCTCAGATCCAATTATGTTTATACGCAATATTAAACTGAGAAAGACAGACGAAGAAAAAAACTTCTGGGTCTTTAAAGCAGGAATTAGTAATTAACAATCAGTTGTTGGCAAACAAAAATTTTTTTAAAGGAGTTGTTCTCCCCCCAAAGATTAATTAAATATTGTAATAAAATTAGTTTTGAAGTTTTTGGCACGTGAGCTGTATGTAGAAAAAATGTTGGATGGTTTGTTCTCTTTATTAAGTCTGGAGCTATGAAGCTATGAAGTCAGAAAAGTACCACACTAATCCCTCTTAAGGTTTTTTTCTACTGATTAGAGCAAATGACTAAGTTGTAGTTGATATTTTACTCCTTACTACATGGCAGTAATATGTTTTCCCCTAAACCACTATAGACTTCACACTTTTTACTGGCTCATATGCTTTAGTTATCAGCTCATTATGATTTATACTTGTTCACCACAAATAAAAAATTGTACGTAAATGACAACATATATTCAGTAGCTGCATTTAAATGTTAATATTTTTGCATTTAACTGACATCTAGGTGATCATAATGATAAGCTGTTGTTTGTGTACTATGTTTATGTTTAGAAAAACAAAAAAACAAAGATTACCTTTACGAAAGAAAAGCTTAAAAACATAGTTTTAATATATACTGTTTTGCAAATTAAATCAACTTAAGAAATAATAAAGAAAATGTATTATGACAATTTAAAAAAAACTTCATATTTTTTATTTAAGTAATAAAGCCAAGATTAAAATGCAGCAGAAAGAATGAAATCTAATCCGTTTTAGTTGTAGTTCCGTGAAAAGGTGACGAGGTTAAAGAAACAGACGATGAGGCATAATATTCCCCAGTAGTAGGAAATAAATGACGGAACAAGATGGAGCTTGTTCGTTTCCACTAAAGTCTCTTGATGATAGACGGCAGCTTGAAAAATATAAACAAGGGGAAAGTTGAGATCCAGTAGATTTGTTTTTCTCTCTGAGTTCATATTTTAGTCCCGCTGTTTATATTCATTAAAGTAGACTAAAATGAAACAAAAAGTAAAATGTCAATGAGTTAAACTGCATCTGGAGCACTATTGTAGATTTTAGTTTAGTTAATGTAATTTTTTGTTTATTTCTAGAATTGGGCCGCTCATGGTCGCAGCACGTTGGAGAAAAAAAGGAGAAGGAGACATTTCAAACCCTCCCTACCATCCATTATCATGGGCAATGTAAGATCATTAGCTAACAAGTTGGATGAACTTCAATCCCTGACGAGGACTCAGGAAAAGTATCGGGAATGCAGTTTTATGTTTTAATGAGACATGGCTGCAGGATCTTATCCCCCCCAACTCAAACGTCTCTCTGGCGCCTGACTTTGAGTGCAGATCGGGATTTAAAGAGTCGCATGATATGGAAAGGAGGAGGACTGGCAGTGCGTGTCCCACAGCCATCACCTTCTACAACAACTCCTTAGCTGAATGAGTCACTCCAACACCATTTCATTTTTGTTGCTGATCACCCATGTCAAGGTAGGACTGCAGGTGGCAAATCCTCCATCCATGGTCGGATGATGGACTGAACAGAGCCCTGTGAGATGTTCAAAGCTTGGGAAATTGTTGTAGAACCTAATCCCTGACCCGTCTTCTAATTTTATTTTATTATTTTTTTAAAGCTTTCACAGGACATACAGTTTTTTTAATGAGCATAATGCACATACAGTTGGACTCATCTGCAGTCATTTATTTAATCTGGATCCGTTTAAGGGGTTGAATGTAAAGACACAGGACACTTTTGCATTTTTCTTTCCAATTCATTGTGACCTGTGCTATAAAATATATAATTAATATATTATTAAAGTTAGTGATTTTGACTCAACAACATGGGGAAAGAGTATGGATATTTTTGCGTGGCTCCATATAGATAAGTGCACTCCTCATTCAGCATGTTATAATCCAATCCCATTTTCAGACTCATACAGCTCGTCTTTTTTTAGCCACAGAGAGGATCCAACATAAGCAAATGTTGTTTTCCCTCTTCTTTTAATATATAAATTGTTTTTGAGATGCAGAAACCGTTTTTATATATATTTTTTTACGTTTAAAGCTTCTGTTGTCCTTTCTCCCAGCAAAGATCATGTGAGCGCAATTCAATTTCCCCACTGTACAATTCGATTTGGACAAGCGTCTGATTTGGACAGGAGCGGCCATGTGACCGCTCTCATGTCCAGCGGCTCTCTCTCTGCACAGTTGACTTGTGTTCTCACTTATCTGATAAAAAAAAAACACACACTCTGAAACATGAATGCGCCCATGCGTGCTTTGCAGCTTTAGTCTTCACTTCAAACACACGCAGTCACACACACCGCCTGCAGCCAATGAATCTGGCAACTTCCTGGCTTATCCCAGTTTATGTGTGCGGATTTATCACCGGCCATTAAAATATATTTGATTTTCAGCAGGATGGGTCTCCGCTGCTGCTTTCCTCACTGCAACTCAAAGCCATCTTTTACAACCCCTTGCCTTAACCTTCTCCCCTTGCTCGTAAAGCACCAGCAGGCTTTTTTCCACCCTTGCCAGACTTCTCCTCTTCTCCTGTCTCCACCTCTCCTGCTGCTTCTCTCCATCCGTTTTGACCTCTCTTTTGATTCTATCTTTGTACGGACAGAGTGTTTGTGTTTCTCCTCTCGCCCTTGCCCCCTCGTCTTCCTTCACATTCCCTCCTCTGGTGCAAAATATACTGTCTGCCCCTGAGCTATTTTTTCCTTATTGTCTCTTTTCCCCCTGGATGATCGATTCGTTAGATTTATCTGAGAGTCGGAAAATAAAGAGAATTCTCCAGCTTTTGTTTTTAACTACGCCGAGGTGAACATTGTTAATGAGCTTTCATGGGGATACATGAGGAAATCTTTCCCACTCTTTGTATTTATATTTAAAGGTATTTTTCTCACCTGACAGCACCTAGTTTACTTTTTATAGGTTTTTTTTATGCTACACTTCTCTCTGCTATCACTGAATCCATGTCAATTAAAACATGAATAGGAGGAGACAGGTCATAGTTTCTAACTTTTATCATTGAGCCATTGGATATATCTCATAGTAACCACACCTGGTCTGGCGTTCTGTTAGCTGAGACAACTTCTTGAAGGAGAACATGGGCTGAGGTGCCGCCAGCTTTGCTCTACAACTGCTGCTATAAACTCTTTTTTTCAGTATCATTTATTTTAGTTTTCTGTCTCTTCAAACTCCCAGTCGGTTGTGGCAGATGGCTGCTTGTACTGAACAAGGTTCTGGTTCTGCTGGAGGTTTCTTCCTTATCCAACCATAAAATATATCTGGACGACCAGCATTCAACAGCGGTAAAGCAATCATGGATAGTTAACCAAGCAAAAGATGACCAAGAATACATCCTTTTGGAACACCATGAGCAACTTTAACTAGATGACTACATGACGCAAACCAACCAAGCGCAGAATAAGCGACCATATTGAAAGAGGTTAAAAGAACAAGAATTATTTTACAGAAATATTTTACATTTACTATTATGACCGGATGTGGTTCAAGACGTCAGGTGTATTTTTTTTTCTTTTACCAATAACGTAAAAGAGTCTGTTTTTCACCTAATAAATACTTTGGAGAGAAAATAACCCTTACCAATGTAAAACAATACAAAGGTCCCCCATGAATGGTGCCATTAATCAATCAGTGGAATGTGAAAGTGTTTTAAAATCTTTTTAAGACAATTAATAAAAATTTGCATAGTAAAATCCTCATGGGACTTGAAGGAACATAAACCACTACAACACTGTAGTTGATCAGCATGTGGAGAATATCTGGAGCACAACAGGCAGGCAGTAAGTAGAATAACGTTTCTTTGTCTTGCTATATTTGATTTTAAAACAAATTATTTGTCGTTCTTGCTTGCTGATTTTGTTAAGTACATCCAGGTTTAGAGCCAGATAAATTCTGCCTCATCTTCTGCTCCCTCACAGCTTTATAACAGCTTTGAGAGACTGAATCCTTAAAAAAAAAAAACTGCCTCAGGACAGGACCCAGCACGCATGGCATCCCAAACAAAGAATGATGGAAATGCTCACGTCAGTTTGTATAATCCATGAGTGAGTTTATTCCACGCCTCCTTTCACATGTCTAGCTGACATACATGGGAAATGTATGTTTCATTATGTCTCTCTGTTTCTGTGTAACCAGCCTTATATTTCCTCTCTCCTGTTATCTACTTTGCTGCACCCCCTAGGCCATTTTCATATCAGCAGCCCCTGAGCCTCTGCCCATGTTTTTGTTTCTCTATCTTTCTATTCCATGTCCGGACTCTGATACCATCTCGTTTTCAATCTCTCTCTTGTGTTCGAGTCTAATGAAGCTCAATGCACTGCAGCTAACGCAGAAACTTCTTATGCAAATGAACCGGTCAGAGCCACGAAATATCAGCATATGTACTGATATGTATATGAGTAACAGAAGAAACACCCAGAGATGTTAGTCATCTTTTTTTCCCCAAACATTTTAAGACTGACGACATAATCATCTCAATCTAAAACTCAAATTAAGATAATGTTACTTATGAAGCTCAAACTTATAACAAGGACTTTACAAGAAAAATAAATTTATTTCAGATATGTACATTCCAAATGAGACTATTAAGTTATCAAATATTGTATCAGCTTTGGTTTTCCACTCATATGATTTTAAAAAGTTTCCAGTCTAAGCAAACCCAGCGGCTTGCATTGAGTCATTGATTCTTTATTCAGTCCAAGTCAATAAAGATAAGAAAAATCAAGCTGTCTCTAACCCAACACACCACCATGCTTAAGGTAGATTTAATGGTCACCTACTGGCCCTCCCAACTGGTGTCTCTGTGCTGTGAAACCTCTGGAGTTCATCCAGAATGGATGATAAAGGCCAAGTCGTCAATTAGCCTACAAGTGCACAGTTCACTGCTTTGTTTGTTGAGCTTCACTGATGGTCTAAGCCTCCTGCATCAAATTCAACAAACAAACACACTGCACTATGGCAGTAACTCCTTAACATTCTTTGATTTTAAATTTGACTTGTTTCTTTGTTCTCACTGTAATTTATCCATCCATCCATCCATTTCTACTTTATCCTCCCATCATTTAATGACAAAAACACCAACAGTATGAAAACCCCAGCATTAGAGTAACACACTTGCACTAACCCAGAGGGACCATTTCACATTTTTTCCACCTGAGAGCTATTCTGTTCAGTTCTCTCAAATTAATTTCATTATAGTCAAATCTGATTTAACCACAAAACAGTCCAATACATCATCTTCCCCTATGTTTCTCATCTTTCATCCATTACCTCTTCCCTCCCATTTTCTAAATTCTCATTCAGATCCATTTATCATTCTCCCCGTTTCTTTCCCTTTTAAGAGACACACCAGAAAGCTTTTCCAGCAGCCTCAACTGTAAGATCCTTCCTTATCTTCATCTGATCTGTATCTTAAGAAATAGTTTCTTAGTGGGAACGGTTTAATCACAACGGAAATCTAAAACATTATCTTGTTGGGACTTGAGGATTTGCACACCTATGAGCACAGCCTGTCTTTTTCCTGCTTTGTCGACCACTGCTTCCTTCTGCATTACCATTCAAGGAGACACAAGCTACAAGTGCACTGATGAGAAAATAATAGAGTTCCTGAATTGAAATGTGGCCAATGTCATGTCCCCCCTGCTTGTGTGCATCCTGCAGCAGGAGGAAATGGCACCTTTTCTGTTTTGACAGCTGCAATAATGCCGAGCAAATTCCCAAGCATTTACGTTTCCTCTCCTCGTGACGGCGGAGCAAACGGCTCTATGGCAGCATAATCAGACGCCTAGACTGACATCGGGGACATTATGATAAAGAGGTTTCCGTGCCGAGTCTGTCAGCAAACATCTGCTTGTTTACAGATCCGTCGCAGGTGAACTAGATTGACATTCACCTACAGTTGCGTTTGAGTATATTTGTACATACTTACTTTTTCTTTGAACACTTAATTTGTGCACAACAAATACAAATCAATACACTTCTGCGAATGTGGCTAGTTCAATGCCTTCTGGATCTTAAGCCACTCAAAGCTATGGATAAACCGTATGATCAGGAGGCAGCTAGCATTTCTGCAGACCCCACATATCCTGAACACAAACCGTCTGTGCAATTTGGCCAAAAACCAGCCACAAGTGATACAGTTTCTTTCCCCAATCTGTCTCTCAGACAAACACAATTAACACCTTACGGCTTGAGTCATCAGCTACTCTGATCGTAGACAACATAAGAAAAGTCTGATTGTCACAAGGATTGTGATTTTGTAAAAAAAACGTTTGTAAATACATTTTCTCTTATCATTGTATTTTTTCTTTTACTATTAGACGTCACATTCTTAGTGCCAATAGGACAATAAACCATTGTGTGCAAATCCCAGGACCCATTTCTGAGTTATAATTAATTAAATGCAACAGATTAAAATGTATCTGGGCATCAAGCTGAGCCTGTATGTCTTCACTGTTAGAAAATAAAACTTTTTGTGACATAGTAGAGAAGATAGAGGGAAAAAAAAGCAGCATATTCGTAGTTGGAGCCGAGGAGGTGGAGAAGGATGGATGAGGTGAGTAATCTTACCATCGTCTCCCGATCCTGATCCAGCATCTGCAGAGAGAACAAATACAGTTATTAAACACAGGCTCCCACAGCCACACACACATTAGCTGAATAAACGAGTGTGTGCATGTGGATGCGTTTTTCTGGGCCTGTTTGATTATAAGTTTGCGGTCGTGTGTTGAAGAGGACGCCGCGTTGTTGTGGGGAGTGGCTGAGCGAGATATTTCCCCAACGATATGCAGGAAAATAATAGTGCAAGTCAGATTTAAAGGGAAAACATAACCTGAAATAAATAAGCAGCTCAGATGGAGGACGAGTCGAGCCTTTAAGCTCCAGGCGTCCTCGCAGCTCTGCAGCAGCCGCAGGAAAGCACACACTGTTTCCAGCTGCGGCTCCGTTTGTGTGTCAGCAAATCCTTTTCCACGGCTTTCCCACTGAATCTATGTAAAGCCCCTCCAACACACCAGGCTTACTCAACTGTTCAACAATACAGCCGTAAAAGGGGATGCTCAGGAGCACTGTGGAGCTCCCATAACCTGATCAACCTAATAAAAAAGTGATCCACGGATATACACAGAGAGCACATGCAGGCGGGTCCTCGGAGAACAGTGAGGAGGTTGTTGGCTCACCTTTCTACAAGGACCTGCGTGAGATCGGTGTATAACGAGAGGGACGTTGTACCATGAAACCTGAGCAGACCTCTGACACTGATAGGAGTATGGCGTAATGTTCAGATCAATGAAATACATTTTTAACAAGTTGTGATGATCCTCTGACCACCACATGTACGTTGGTGAGTCATCTGAAAACGGATCCGATTTCAATCTGACTAAATCAGATTTTTTTGTTTGATTTAAAGTGCATCAATTCCACGCTGCTCATTTATCTAGAACCTCTATTTATTTAAATCCCATTAAGATACATAAAGCTTTAATATTAGACGTATTTTTCCAACTACATGTAGAGATCAGATCTATTTTAAATACAAACTATTTTTCTGCAGAACCATATCAACCATAGGTATGATGCATCGCCTAGACCATTTTAAGCTAATACTAAATTTTTTTTTTTTATTGTGTCAGTGAATGATTTTCTCTATGAAAGGTTGGGACCATTGTCCAGCCTCCCTGGAGGCCACACAACCCCATAACGGGGACCTTTTGTGGACCGTTGGTAGCAGTGTTGCCTTAAAGTTGCAAAGTCATTGGTTCAAATCAATGACTAGAGTCTATTTTGCCTAAAGTTTGCATGTTGTTGACATGCAATATGGTTCCCCTCCAGGTACTCTGGTTTCTTCCCACAATGTTCATTGGGCTGTTCGTTCTGATATTATGTGTGTGTGGTCCGACCCTGATAACCGACCAGAACAAGATACAGACAATCAATGGATAGAAACAAAACAATCAATTCAGACCAACTGAGAATTTTGATTTCGAATCAAACTGCATTATGAACTTGAACGAATCTAGAGCCACAGCAATGAACATTCAGTTTTGGTTGATTTTAGCAGTCAGTGGACAAAAGCGGTAGTGTTTTAGCCTGAAGGAACACTGCATTTCCCATGAGCACCAGCACATGGTGTGGTAAAATCCGGATCTCCTGGTCGCCTGCAGTCGGATTGAAATACATTTCCGTTTCCAGTGTCTGTGTGATCTAATTGTGGTGAAACAATGTCAGATGATGATGTTGGAGATAAGAAACGGGGGAAGGGACGTATGCCATAAAGCAGTCAGAACATTTGTAGTTGTTTAGTGTGTCAGGGTTCCTGACACACTTCTGAAAGTTGCTTACTGCCGGTTAAAGCGATACGGTCCCACTCAGGCAATGACAGAGACGTCATTGTCAGGTTGTGATCAATGACTCGAGCAGAGGTGGAATTGCGGGAATAAATAATTTCTTTAGGGGAAGAATAATGAACATAAACAGGAAACGGAACAGAATAAACACGGAACTGAACGTAAATAAACAGAGAATGTGAAACGGAACTAATCAGGGCTGACACGGAAACAAAAACTAGAAAATAAACAATGGATTAACTAATGCTGAACACAGGAACAAGGGAGCGTGAAAGAACTAAACAATATAAATAAAACAAACTAATAACAACAAGGGGAAGCAGAGGCAACAAGGAGCTAAACTACGCAGGACATAACTAATTAAACTAAGAACAAAAGAACAAGGAACCAATAAAGGAAATAAACTCAGACAGGGGACAGGGGAGAAAAGGATGGGGAAGGAAGCACGGGAAACCGGAGACTACAAGAAAACAAAAACCAAAGTAAATGCAAGGACAGGACCTGAGGAGAATAATGAAGGGAGAAGAACCAGCACAGACAATCAGCGACCAAGAGGGGAAGGCTTACTGGGAGACGTGGAGGAACAAGCAGGAGAAGGCGCAGAGAGACGAGGAGGGAAACAGACGACCCAGCAGTGAATGAATGAATGAGAAGGGCTTAAATACTGTGAAGCAGGAGGTGGAGCAGTGGAGGAGATAACCGGATGATTGGAAACAGCTGTGAATGATAATAAGTGAAGACACACATACACACATACACACACTCACACACACACAGGAAGAAGGAGAGAGAGCAAGGGAAAACTAAAGAACACAAACAAAAACTCAACCAGATAAAAAATTACTTAGAGAAAATAACAAATAGTAAAGATAATAATAATAACACAAGACAACTATAGTAAAATAAACAAACAAAAAACACAGATCATGACAGTCATTCAACAAGCTGTGAGTCGACGTATGATCACAAAAGTTATGAAAGTATTTTATAAAGGTTTCAAAAGTTACTTAGTAAGTAAAAAAAATAAGTGAACTGATAAAAATATGCACAGAAAGAAATAAAACAGGTGTCCTTAATCTGTAATACAGTTTGAAATAGTACAAAGCAGCTCCTTTTCCTCCAAGACCGTTAATACAAATATTAACGGAGGCATTTTTTTTCTTCAAAAAGAACTCTGCCATGTCTTTAATCACAGAAAGAAAGAAAAAATTCTTTGAACTTCTCTACAAAAACTCCCTCCTTCATCTTCTTTCAATCTTCAGCGTTTTGTATTGACATTGGAGCACGAGCGACACTAAGTGTGCGTTTTTTGTGAAAAAGTTTAGCTTGAAGGATCAGGCTTGAGTCAGAAGGGGCTTGTGTTAAATCAATAAAAACCTTTAGTTTCAGAGACAGCAGAGGTGTGAGGAAGAAAAAAATGCCACTGAGATGAATAATAAATCCCATTTTGACTTGTCCGTCCACCAGATGAGGTGTCAGAGAATAGTGTGCAGCTTCATCTTTGAATCAGAGTCAGTGGAGAAAAAAAAGGAGTCAGTGGAGTCAGTTGTTTTAAAACAAACTGATAATAAAATATATTTTTCTACCCTGTAGTTTTTTTGTTACACATCCATCTAAATGAAGATGTTTGGTATTTGGAGCCTGTTCCACCTATAATTTACCAGCTCTGTAAGTTTTGCTGTTCTGCCAATAAAGTGTGTCAGACGGTGCTCCTGTCTGCCTCAGCTTAAAACTTTCTCCTGTGAGGACGAAACTGGAAGACTGTGAGGTTTGCTTGGCTCCGATAAGCTAAAGCTTAGCTGTTCTTCAGAGCGCTTGGTGTGAGCAGGTAGAGCTGCCATCCTGGGTTAATCAGCTTTCTCCGGAGCTTTCCCATCCATTGACTTTAAATCAGATCTTTATTCTCTTTGGCTAGGACCTTTTCTTTCTAATGTAATACAGGTTTGCTCAAAATGTTACAGTCTTTGTGATACTTTGCCTCTCTGGTATTAGCTGTTATTCAAAAAAACTAAAAGCAGTCACGTTTGTATGGTTCCCACTTAGCATGAAGGTTGCAGCGCAGCAGGCCATCTGTTTACATTTTAGACTGTAGCGTCTGGCCTCTCGGTCCCTGCAGTTTCAAACAAGGCTGCAAGACAATATGTGAGGCGGCCAAAGGAAGGTAATGGATGCAATTTCATTTTCTGCAAACACAAAACACTGGCTGATAACACCTGAAATGTCAGGTCAGGATTTCTTATGGGAAGGAAACCGAGAGAGAGCTTTATGTTTGCATGATTTTTATTTCAGGTTTGAAAAACATCTTTCTAACACTAAAATTGATGCTATCATCACATGTACTGTAAAATACAATCTTTGCAGCCTGTATGTTGATCTGTTACATTGACAACAGTCACGTCCCCAGTCAGAGGCTTTTCCGGATTTGTTGCAACACTGACCACTACTGCAGACCCTGCCTGCCCAAAGCACCACCACCCACATTGACTCCTTAAAGATACTTGTGTCAAATAAGTCACAGCAACTTTAAATATCCCTTTTGGATAAATATTTTTTTAAATGATCCAGAGCTGAAAGAAGACAAAGCTGGTTGTCAAGGAAGATAAGTTATCTTACCATCTTGTATTCGATTTAATTAAATGATTGATGCATCATTTAAAAAATATGTTTTGCTAAATCTTTGGCTTTAATTAGACTTTTTTTTTTAAAAGAAAAAAAAATCCCAACAAAAGTCTGCGGTTTTACAGTTAGCAGGACAAATCTTTCAAATTTTAACAACACTAGTTAGGTTATAACCAACACTCACAATCACAACAAAAAAACGTTGTTTTCTTCTTCATAATTTAAGGTCAGGTCATTTAGAGTTAATGAAAAGCAAAGCTTAAGTTTTCTCAAGCTCCTTTCAAAGATTTAAAGTGTAGATGAAGTGTGAGTAAAAATATAAAGGATGCCTTCTAGTTCGCCCTTAGGCAATCTCAGGCTGATTTTTGCTGCCTGAAAAATGAAGGTTTAATCGGAGCCTTACAGTAGTGGAGCAACCAGTGCTGAATATCAAACCAAGCCCAAATGCATGTAGAGGCTGTCACAGTGAACACTAGCTATGTTTGGTTGTTTTCACCCCCATGCCCTGAATCTTGTGACATTAGTCAAACGTGGATTAAACACATCACATTTGTTTTTAAGCTAATTGAAGGCTTCTCTTTTATCCTTACACATGGGTAAGCTTCTAAAGCCAGTTAGTGGTTTATGATGTTTTATCTTATTAAAGGCGGAAATTTCAGTCCTACTATTCCTACATGCCATAAAAATCCCTGGAGATTTTTATGGCATGTACCAAGACCCAGAACCCATTCCAGGGACTATGTAAATCCTCCGGAAATGATTTAGGATTCCCAGAATGAACTGGAGAGGGATTTCTGGGGTTCCCTCCTGGATAGGAAGAACTAAATGGATTAAATTGTAGTAGTACTTTTATATGACAAAATCTTAAAATAATATGCATCTCTACAGTGATGCAAGGCAAAGCAAAGCATATCAGGTATCAATGGATATCAGAACAGATCTCATTCATTTCAGACTGTAAAGGGGTCTGGTCGTCCAATCTTAACTGCTTTTATATCTCACTCATCTGATATTTACTGATTCTGAATTTGACTGAACAGAGCTTATATATTTGCTGTGTACAGAATTAAAAAAAACATTATTTTTTAAAATATTTTATGTTTGTGTATTTTTTGTATTTAATCTGTATTTTCCCCTTTGGGCTAAAAAGGTATTTTTAATTGATTGATTGAAAAGTAAACCTGTACATAAAATAATGTTTTTTTTAAATGTAAATACACTGGTGTGATACCTTATATACCTTATACGTCTCTTTTGGACTTATAGCCTCCCCTGGATAAAACTCCACCAGCTGCCACTGAGTACAGGCTTCCTCAGTATAGTAATGCACTAAAACTTAAAGGCTATATCCTCTACATCAACTAAACAAGTCAAGTTTCTGTCTGAATAACTTCATCAATATTGTTGTAATGGTTGATTTTGGGTCTGTGGTAACATCATCCAGCACAGTTTTGGGTCCTTGTCCTGTTATTACACCCAACTAATGTGAAAGTTTTAACTAACTGTTAAAAAAGTTGATTAAAGGTGATGAAATGAATCTTCGGACCTTCCTATTGTTTTGAGGTTTTGTCAGATATATAAGTGATTTCCATTGCATGTATTAATCCATATTAAAACATATTTTATCTTTGAAACTTAACATTTAATAAGCATTTTTAGAAGTGATTCATTCAGACATAGACTTTAGCTATTCATTGGTAGTCCACAATAAATTCAAATGATTCTGCCTCTATTTTTACAAATAAGAATTGTGTGAACGTGTTTAAATATTCCTGCTCATTTGGCTCAGTTATCAAAACCCAATCTCAGTCCCTCTTCATTGAATCATTCCGGCCTCTCATTTCCAGTCAATGATGGATTACTTGATATAATCATGCCCCATTCTTAGTTAGTGAACTGAACCATCCAATAGTAATGTCCCATTCAGCTTGTTGGAGAGATTTCCTTCATTCATCTCGCTGTTTCTGTCTTGTCTAAGCGGCCTCGTCTGTGTCGTCTCCAGCAGCACCAGATGGCTCTTTTCAGCCATAAAAACTCCTGTGAAGCGACTGCAGAGACGCCACCGAATAGGCGACACAGGCGAGCACCCAGCAGCTAAAGAGACACAAATTTGGCTTTGGATTTGCTGGAGAAGAAAACAGGAGTAGGACTATTAAAATCTAATTCATCAGGTCATGGGAACATAATTAAGGGGCTGGAAATACAGTGTCTGTAAAAGGTATTTAACTCCTTGGGTGTTTTTGTTTTATGGTTTGTGAACAAAATAAGTTCACAAAAACACATTTAATGTCAAAGTGACAAAAGTTCTACACAAAATATGTTGAAAAAAACTCCTTTAAGGTTTTAAGGTGACTTCATAATCAAGTGCAAGAAAATTCTTTGGTCTGATAAGACTAGAATGGAGCTTTTTGAAATTTTACGTTAAACACTGCACATCACCACATTCATACCCTCCTTTCTGTGAATCATGGCAGGATCATGCTGTGGGCATGCTTAGAGGCAGCAAGGCCCTGGATGGCTTGTAAAGGTCACAGGTAAAATGAATGGAGGACAACTAGGTGGAGCTACGGCTTCAGGGAATATTCATTTCTAGCAGGACAATGATCTGACACATCCAGCTAAAGCTCTACAGAAATAGTTGGAAGGCAATGAAATAGAGGTTCTGAAGTGTCCCAGTTAAAGCCCAGAACTGAATTCCATGGAGTGGCTGGACTTAAAAAGGATTATTCATGGCTAAACTTCACCAAAATGAGAGAGAAGGGTTTAGCAGGAATAATGGAAGGAAACTGCAGCATCCAGATGAGCAAGCCCGATTGAGCCCTACTGTATCTATACACACCATGCTGTGATCACAAGCAAAGGTGTGTGTACTAAGTTCTGACTGAAATGGGGTGAATATTTACATATAATTTACACAACATATTTTCAAATAATTGTTATGATTGTGTAGAAATCAGTTTTCACTTTACTTAAAGCAACAGTTTCAGTTTGGGTCAATTTTGGCGGCATAGTGTGGATGAAAGCGGTAGTGTTTTGCCTGAAGGAAGACTCCATTTCCCATGAGCACTAGCACAAAGCGTGGTAAATTCCTGATCTCCCGGTCGCCTGCAGTCGGATTGAAGTACATTTCTTTTTCCAGTGTCTGTGTGAAGGATGAATAGTGATGAGGTGATGAATCTAATTGTGGTGAAACAATGTCAGATAATGATGTTGAAGTAAAGAAAGAGGGAAGTAAAGTATGCAGTAAAGCAGTCAGTATTTGTAGTTGTTTTGTGTGGAAGGTAGGGTTCCTGCCACCCTACTCAAAGATCACAAAAGTTATAAAAATATTTTATGAAGCTTGAAAAGTTTCTTAGTGTTGCTTTAACATTTTATCAAAAACAACCAAGTCTGATTGAACATGACTTTTTATAGGGACTAACAAGCTTCCTTATATCTGCTACTCTTTAATGGGAGGAGTCATACTCTAGACAGGTTCATATTTGTTAACATTAAAAATGTATCGTGTTTGGTTTGCCATCAGGCTTGTTGAACAGGAAAGCAGCTCTAAACACAACCCAGATGACACATATCCATTACATTGTGCACTCTTACTGCTAATGGGATTTTAGAACATGGAAAGCGGGATGAGTAGAGAGTGAAAAAGCAACAGATCAGAAGGGAAACGTGGTCAGCAGTGCTCCCTCTCATCCAGCTGGTGTAAGCTGTCCTTCTGTTTTTATATTCCGTGTTTTCTAAGGTAATTGGGTTGGGATGATCAAACCAATCAGAGAGTGGAGCGGACTACATTAGAGAAGTTTCCGCCCACTGTTGTTCCCTCACACGAAAGTGTCGTGTTTAACGGTTATATAAAGCTGCTCCCCTACAGCAGGGGCGTCTTAGTGACGGGAGAGGAGGGTTACCATGGACGACGGTGTGCGGAGCATCGCCGCACCAACCTGCCAGCGAAACGTAGTTTGAACCACTTTTCACACCTTCAACGTTAAACAATACATGGTTATTTATTAGCTATGGGTCAACAGTTATTTAATCTAAGGGGGGGGAAGCTTTCATGAGCTGACTGTCTGCTGTTTTATTAAGCAAATATGAAGACAGTATGAAACGCGTAGGTTTGTGGATCTTGACTCACTTTCACTTTTCTTTAAAGCAGCTATTGACTCTAATATTAGTAGGAAGGGACTTTAAGTACGGGATGTATTAAACAGGATCACACTGAAATTCTCTTAGCTCCAACACTGGACAGGCTCCACATGACGTCCTACTCCTCACTGGACAACTTGGCACAATAATCTTCTATATATGAATATGTTTAAGATAAGACGTTTTTGTATAGTGAATTTTTTCTATCTAGGACTCTTTCTTTGGAAATCTACAGTTTCCAAACTGCAGAAAATACCACAAGTATAAGACATAGAAATAAAATAATGCTTTAAAATACTATGGAAACATTAGGTATGTCGTGTTAGAACTCTAAAAATCAGATAAGTAGTTGATCTTGATAGTGTCTCCTATGTTTAAATGTAATAAAGTGACCCAGCATTCCTACAATCAAACCCTAAGCTCAGTCCTCCATTCGTCGATTACAAATTTGGCCAATAACTGCTTTTTATACACTTTGACAATTATTACCCAACCACAACCATGCAGAAAAGACATGGAAAAAGGCAACAGTTGCTGATTTTCAGAGAAACGTCAGATTTGTTGACAAGATCAGTTTCACATGTGAGTATCAACTGATCAAGCAAAATTAGTGAGTCGTGGTTGGTCCATCGGTTTGCTAATTTATGGGCTTACTTTTTGGCATCTGTGAGACAATAATTCTGTTTTTAACTTTCCAGAACTTTGTTGGGGTTTCTTCTGGGACCCCTTGGATCAGGCACTACTGAGGTCTTGGCGTAAAGTTGATAGGTTTGTCAGTCATGAGAAGGTATTTCCACCGTTCTGCTGTCTTCATGGGTGAAAAAATGGTTTTCACTTTGGTCCTCTGGAGCACCAAAGATTTAAAAACAGATTAGTATTTATTTATTTTCTAATAATCTTTCATTAGGACCTGGATGTCATCTGGAATGTTATATTCAACCCTGCCACAATATAGTTATGGTTAAATAAAGTTAATTTCTGATTTCTTAAGGGAGGTTAAATAGGGATTTTTGTGATCTGAATAAAGCTGTTGTTACTAAAAAGAGAAAGCCATAAAGACTGTAAAGAGGGCATGTGTGGTGCTGGTGTTGTGCTTGAGAATGAAATAAGTTGCACTCATTGTGTCGTTGTCAGGAGAAGTTAATTCAGTCATAAATCACACTGTATAAAAAAGCAGTTCAGAAGAGAAAGTGTGAATGTCGTAGCCCGTCTATTCATTGCCACACACTGAAATTTGTGTACAGTGACCTCGTTCCGAGTTATTGCCAGAATAAGTGGACTGCCACCACAACAGGATCCCTTTTCAGGAATCCTGAATTAAGTATTTCTAAAGTGGTGCTTGCTGCATTAAAGAAAAGAGCCTTTATGTTCTTTCACTGCCAGATGATTCAGAAATGTATCACACAGACACTAACACACGCACACAGTGTCTAACTGTCATCACATGTCTTCAATAGGACCTCACACACACACAACCAGCAAACAAAGAGTTCAAAACAGGCTGGATGGTTCATGTGATTGCATTCAGCTCTGTTTTATAGAGCACACACACACATTAGCTGTACACTTTACACTCTTTCATTCAGTTATACATCCTAACCATTAGAAACACACAAGTTCTGAACGTAAACCCAAAACCAGAAACCGCAATTCTTCCTTTAGTCCTTCAGCTTTGGGCCTCACGTAGAGCCGTCGGTCCTCCTAACGTATTATTGGTCAGAAAAATGGGCCTAACAAGGTGGGCAATCCAAATACACTCAAACACACATAGTTCCTCACATCCACCTCCATCTCCCCACATTCCCTCTGCTGAGCCGACCCATTCATGGCTCCTTTAATGGACTTCTGCCGGCAGCTTGTCAGAGAGGCTAACTGAGTCAGCGAATGCTCCACTCCAGCCAACATCCAATCTTGGCTTAAGCTCTTACGGTGAACATCACCTCGCCTGTGCGTTCTCTCCATCACAGCTAAGCACATTACTCAGAACGTGAATCATTAATTGGTTTATTCTTCCGTGGGCGTTGCTGCTTTTGCTCGATGGACTCATTGCTTTAAATATGTCATTTAAGGATTAAACATGTTAAAGTGCCCTGATGAAATAAATAGCAATAAGAAATGTGGCAGGCTCTCAGGAGTGTATGCATAAAATCTAGCTTAAAATGTTAAGATCTGATACTTTTAGCTGTATTGTTTCTGTTTGTTGGCCTGAATCCACAATAGGTTGCTCTTAAAAAGATTGTGTAATGGTCCCTAAAGTGGAAATATAAGGAATTTATGTAGATCTTTCTTTGACTGCTGCCTTCTGCTCATTGGTCCAAAAGGATCACAAATACTGCTTGGCAATAAATATTTTATTCCTGCTTGGACCCCTGCCCAGCATGTTTAGGGGTCACCACTGGGCTCCTGGGGAGCTGCAAGAACCATCCCAGTGAGACTGTTGTTCATTAAGAGTTAGTTCAGCTCCAGTTATTTGTTTCCTCTCCCAAAGATCAGAGTCCTGGTTTGAAAAAAGCAGTTCGACATCCCCACCAACTGTTTAGCTGCAGCTGGAAGGCGGCTTATGGGTACAAACCATCAAATAAAAAGCTGACGGCACCATCCTCAAAACTAAAAACATTGAATCAGTCTTAAATGATGAATCACTAGAATATCTGATAATTATTTATCATATTTACACTTTTTTTCTTATATACTTCACTATCTAGTGACTGTAAGTCAGAGCACCACTTCGAACAGCGAATATCAAGTCGTGCTTAAGTGTGTAACGGCTCTCTGCAACCAATTGTATGAATACAACCATAAACAAAAATGTCTGAAAAAAAAGCCTTTATAAACCCAGACTGCCCTTTATTATTATCGATGTTAGGAACCATCAGAATATTAAATTACATAAAATCATATGAAAATAGATTTAAACTAAATGACATTAAAATACACTGAAATAAAATGAAAACATGAATTCAATTAAACTGAACTGAATTAAATAAATACCTAAATTAATAACATAAAGTGAAAAACAAATAGTTATAAATGAAGTAAATTGTCTTTTTGACAAAATATACTTTTAATTGGAAAAATATACTTTTTTGTGTGCCCTTTAACATTTAGCTCTGCAGCTTTTGTTTTGTCTGCAGTTTAAAATATAGATTAACTAAAAAGGTTTAAACTGCTTGAACTTGATTTGGTCTAAATGCTGCCAAGATCCCGTATCTGGAACGCTACAGAGTTTCAGGTTGATCTATTGATCTGAAAAAAGTGCTGAGTATAATTCACTTTGAAATTGTGCTTATTTCTCACAGAGACGCAGGAAAGGATGGTCCAGCCGACCAGGCAGAGGAATATCTCATAACGCGTGATCAAAAATAGTGAAGCATTCTTTTATGCAGCCCTCCTACTCTTCTCAACACAGCTAATGGAGTGCCTGACCTTTCCCAACCGATGACGCCCACTCAGCCATTCAACGCCAAACTCCATCAACAAACTCTACTCCCAATTATGTGAAAAAATTACACTAAATATTTTTTCTCAACACCTCAGGTGATGCTACAAATGAAACAGGCTCATACACTGTAAAACATTGCAGCATCATCTAGTTAAATCCACTTTCTACATTTCTTTAATTCAAAGAGCTGTGACAATGTTTCAATGTTGAACTCTACGTTATGAGTTTTACTAAGTAAAACTTAGAGTAATCCACTGTGTTAACTATTTGAAAAATTTGTCAGATTCATATGTGTTGATTGAACTTGAATCTGTAAGTTGGAGGTTGAAAAAAAAGGGGAGGAAAAAAGGCGGGACAGTGAAACTCAAAGTTACTCATGGTGTTGAATATTTGGGAATTTGTCTAATTCGATTTAACTTAAATTTTTAAATCATCAATTTTAAAAAAGGAGAGGGAAAAAAGGAGGGAGTGAGGGATTGTAGCAACGGAAGATCTGGGTTCCTTTAACCAAGACAACACTGAAGAATGGAAATAATACTTTATGCACTCCGGACAAATCATATATCAAATTTAATCGAAAATATACACATTTCACGTTAATGTAAAAAGGATTTTTAAAGTACTTTTTTCACCGGCGGAAGAATATTTCTCTGACAACGGTCAGTCCCAGTAAGCGGACAAATACACGCGTTTGTACGGAGAGCAACAGTGAGATGGCGATTTTTCAAGCAACATCTTTGCCAGGTGAGTTTAACAACCTGCATCCACCATTTTCTATTAACCTTCAGTGCAGTAACGTCAAAAAATACCCACTGTTACTATGTAGTGCTTTTGAATAGGCGGGGGAAAATAATTAACAGGTTTGGCTACCCGCCAATTTTCCCCACACCCCGCCTTTTCTTGCTAGACAGATTAAAACAATATTATGTGTTAGATAACCGGTACAGTGTTTTAATGTGACCGTTATACATATTGTTTTGTTGTGATTCTAAATTTCTTCAAACACTTTCCCTCGCATTCACAAGCATGAGCTAGCTAGTTAGTCATGGCGTTAGCTTAATGTGAAGGTTCAGCGTGAAACAACTTTTTCACAAATAGGGCACAGCACTCATGCTTTCGTTAAAGTTTGTATTGATCACTGAATAGGATAATAAATTTTAAAATGTAATAAAATAACCTTATATTTTGTGATGTTGCACTGATATAGTCAGAAAACGTACTTTATTGCAATAACTCATTTATTTGAGTTTGTGTTCTCACTGTTTACGTTTCCCTTATATTTCCCTCACATATGACCTTCTCTGTGCTAGTTTGTTACCCATCTGCATCAGCTAATTGCAGAGTTCTGCATAATTGTCTCCTAAGACCTGCTGGACTTGATGCCTTCATGCCCCGTCTTCTTCAACTTTACAGAGCAGCTGCTGCATCGGGTAGGAGGTTGGCCCTGAACAGCTTCTGGAACGTCTTCAAAACAAGGTGTGTATTGTATAAGGAACATTCTCTGTCAGTCTGTACGAAGATAATGATTTGAGCTCTTGAATTGCATTCACATACCATGACTTGTTTTGGTAGGACACAAACCAAAGAACTGCTGCCCTGATTGGTCTCCCGTGCTACTTGTCAGATGACTTCACCAACATAATCGGGATGTGTGATGTAAGACTATATTTAAATTTTGTGTACTTGAATCTTCCAAATGCATTTGGTCAAAAGGAACATTCAACTTGACTTGACTTTTAACTATCATGTAACACAATCAACAGAAAAAAATGTAGCCTACTACTCAGTCATGCTATCATATTTTTGTTTTTAATGTCCTAATGAAATCTTTATCTATTAACTCCTTAATAGATAAGTTGCATCAACATAGCCTTGCTGAGGAATCTTGCCATCACCCCACTTCACAACACACTGTTAGGTTTATCTTCCGAAGTTTTTTTAATATCAAGTTCTATATTTGCAGGAATCATTTTTATTTATTATTGGTTGATACAGCCTTTCAGCCCAATTATTTACAACACTTACTCACATGCCCACTTCAAAGACAGATACAGCCTTGATTAAAATGTCTGGGATGTTTTATACTTAGAGAATTTAAAATGTGTGTGTCTTTGTCTTTGGGTTCATGGGGAACCCCTTAACATGATAATGAAAGGGATTGACGTTGGACTGCTGATTGGACATGAAGGCCCTCTACAGGATGCCTTCCCTTTGAAGGTCTTCAATGTAGCTGTGGTGGTGGAGGAGAAGACCATCCTACATGACATCAGAGATGTACCCACTGGCTTTGCCATGTTACTGGGTGCCATCTACTGCCTTAACCTTGAGTACCACAAAATATGAGGTACTCCTTTGAGTTCCTACAAAAGGTCATCATTAACATTAAGCCAGACCAGAGTACATGGACTAAGAATTAAACTGCTTCGATATTGCATTTAAAAGTTGAAGTTGTGTTTTCAAGTAACAAATGTTTTTTGATTGTTCCTCACGTTGAGCATTTTTGTTCTGTGTTCATAATGTATTATGAACCTGACTACCATGCCTTCTCCACTTTCTACCTCCTACTTGCTCACTTTGTGTCTTCTCCCCACGACCCCCCTCCCCCCATGTGGTTGCATATGGCAGTTAAATCATGTCAATGTTTGGTGTTAAAAATTCTTTCATTAATAAATCTTTTTATTTTGAATAAAAGCAAACATTCAGTGAGTTCTGTCATATATCATGTAAGTTAAAACAAATCTAGAACTGCAATTATTTTAACTAAAACTAAAAATTGTATTTCACATAGTAAGTTATTTTAATTCAAAACTGTGAGTTGTAATCATGCAAAAATGTGTGTTTGTTTAACTAGGTATGGGAAGTATATTATATTGGTAATGTTACATTTTTATTGATTTAACTTTTAGTATTAAGTTGAAACAACAAGTGATTAACAGTTTTGTTGTACTGGGAATGTGTAATGATTTTTTGATTCAACTTAAAGTATCAAGTTGAGACGGCAAGTGATAAAAAGTTCAATCAAGTTTGACAACTTAAAGAACTACGTTAAGACAACAAGAACAGTGTAGTACAATGAATTTTTTAAACTTTACTTTCTGAATTGAAACAAAATTAAGATGCTAGTTGGGTTAACATGCATTTTTAAGGCAGCAAGTGGACTTTCATTTGCAAGTTTGAGTGACTTGAAATGTTTTACAGTGTAGAAACACAATGAAAGGTTGTTGGACGAATATGGTGTCTCCTCCATTATTGAGAACGCGTCACGCAGCAGCTGGAATTACTGTCCGTGTAATTATATATAGTCACTGATGGTTGGCCAAATAAACGGCCTTTATTGCTACAAAACAAATCTGTGCTAATTAAATGAGGACACGCAGTCCTGTCTGTACCTACACACAACAACACAAGTACACTAATACACGAGCAGACAGTTGAAATAAACAGAGGACACTATCCTGCTCTAAAACCTTAATAAAAGACATTTAAAAGCTGTTTAGGGACATTCTTACGTCACACTTTTTGGCCTTGTTTTAAATCTCTCCACAGTGTGTAAGAAAATGTTAAACAAGGACGCAGCATCATGGAAAACCTTTGAGGATTAGATTACTGATTCAAAGTGAGCCAAGGCCACAAAGCAAAGCTGCATCACAAGCTAAAAGTCAAAAATACACTCAGCCCATTCAAAGCTTAAAAAAGAATATATATATAAAAAAATATTAGCAACATTTCATTAGTTTTTACTACTTTCTTATGATGATGCTGATAGAGAAACAACAAGTCAAGGTTCTGGCTTCAAATTGAGGGCGATCATGTACACATGTCCATACATTTGAATATCTCAGTAGGCTTTTGGTGGACATTTAAAAAATTGTAATTGAAAAACTGCATTTTTCCCATCTATGGTAAAGTATTTGTAAAAGCCCTTTTATCGATCAGGAATGGAAACAACCTTAAATAGTACTCGAGAGGTTCTGGAGGTCCAAGAGTTGAAGGAAGAAGCAGGACCGCGTCGTTTCAGGGTAACACCATAGAACGGTGTAACTAACAACGCACAGATTGCTAAGAAAGGGCAGCAGGTGAGTGTCAGTTTATCAGCACAGGGACAGGAACAGTGGGCAACCTCAAAATGGACACTACCATGATTAAAGATCGAGATCTCAAACGATTGAGACCTTCCAATGCTTCAAGCAAACTTTGATGAGGATCAGTGGATTCCCCAGCAAGAGATGGCTACAGCTCTAACAAAGTGACAGGTATGTACATATTAAAGCGGTGGCAAAAAAAACTCAAACCGTACTCAGCAAAAAGCAGATGTAGAAGCCAGAGGAAGCCAAAGAGGTTGTCTACAGCATGCTAGAGACAATCAATGGAGTCAGGAAGGAGAAGAAAGACCAACATGTCTGACTCTTGACTGATGTAGTTTTATTTATCTGTTTTTGAGTTGAGCAGAGCTCCAGGAAACAACCACAAGCAACCAAACCTACGTTTTCAATACAAAAAACACCTCAGGACGGTGTTAATCCTAATATTGTATCTCCTTTAAGCCTCACTAATAAATAGGAAACAACATCCT